>BQNB010026170.1:0-58888 GCA_026074375.1 Tanacetum coccineum
TCACGCCATTGATATAATGTAGAACACATAAATCATGATTTTCATTCAGCACACATTTTCCACAAGTAACACAGACAAAGTTAATTTTCAAGGTCTTAGCATTCAAATTGTCATTACACGCAGTTACAGACGTTTTATTATTAGAAAACTTAAAATTGTTAGACATGACTCTATCTTGACGATTGTTAGACATGACTCTATCTTCCAGTTGATTGCTCCTTCCCTTGACTATTGTTAGACATGACTCTATCTTCCAGATGATTGCTCTTAGGTTGTGGTCTGCTAACACTAGTAGTGGGAATTACTCCTATAGAGAAAGACACGTGTTTGTAGGTTTCTTAATGTCTTGATGCAACTGAGGTGTTCTAGTTTGATTGGGCTTTGTGTGCACTTTATACATTCCTGGTGCAATCACATTTGTGTTCTTGACAATTGGCAACATATTCTGAGGCAAAATCTGTGTAGTGACTGGTTTTGAAAAATCATTGTTCACATTTTGTATGACAACTGGCTTTGACTTTGAGAAATCTTGAATCTAAAAAAATCGTTGGTTTACCTAAAATGGATTGTCTTTGACTTTTAAAAGCATTCGGTTGTCGAATAACCGATGATTTTTCAAACTTAGTTTCCACATATTTTCCTTTCATCTTTTCTATGAGTTTTTTCAACTCACTTATTTCAATTCCTTTGTCTTGTAATTAAGCTTTCAAGTCTTGAATTTCATAATACTGTTCACGTTCTTTCAAAAATACGTTTGACTGGTTTTCTTTGAAAGATTTGTCATTTTTTATCTTTTCTTTACACTGTTGTAAATCAAGTTCAAGATTAATCGCATGTTTCTGAAGTGCTTCAAAACTCTTTGACATTGTTCTACTTTTTGAAAGCTCTTTTTCAAGATGTTCATGATTTTTCCCCCAGTTTTCAACGATAATCACATTGCAAATCAGAGAATTCATCCTAAATCAGTGTATAAACCAGTAATGCATTCATGTGATCAACATAGTAAAATTGCCCTTAAAGTCTGATCACTTTCCATTCAAAACTGTGTTTTTTGAGTTCCAATTGTGAGATTTAGAGAGTGTCTACTTCATGTTTTAAAGTATTAAAGTATCTCAAATCAGCCAACCATTTCTCTTTCAAACACAAGTTGAAATGTTCTAAGTCCGCATTCATTTTGCTAATTTGGAGAGGCCAAAATTTCCTCTATTGTGTTTATAATGAAAGGAATCGATGAGTTACCAAAATAATTCCCTTTTGGTGCAATTGTTTTGTTTGCAACGTTCCACACCATCAAAAATTGTGTCAACACATCTTTTTAATCTTGAAAAGTTCTTAGAGCTTTTTACACTTTTGATCCAGGGAATGGATCATCCATACGTTTTCTAACACAGTTGACATTGTTTACGAAAAGACTCTTTGGAAAATTCATTATTAGAAGATGTATGACACATCATTGACGTTTTTTGAAAATAGTTGTTTGTTCAGTCGACTTTTCTCGTTGTGGAACGAACCAATCATAAAGATTATTCAACTGATCATAATCAAACGTCTGATATATCCGTTAAATTTTATTGACAATATTTGCAAGTTGAAACGTGATTCCGTCAGATACAGGGCTAACATTAAAGCAGATTATCAGTTATAACACCCTAAATCATACCTACGAGGATTCACTCTTTGAGTCTTTACTTTAGGAACACAGGTGTTATGCAAAACTCGTTTTAAACAATTACGATTAAGCATATTCATTGTTTGGGACCGGAAAAGGATTGGCGGGTTTTATATACAATATCATTCAAAACCTTGACTTTGTTTTCTAAAGCAATGACTTTTATCAAGTTCCTTGTCTCACAGTTTGTAAAGCTTACTATGCAGCCTCCTTGCTTGTGACATTATGGATATGGTATTTCTTGATGTGCACAAAGCTCATTTTTCATACCAAATCTGTTTGATTTTAAATCTTTATTTTTGTGTATATGCATATATGATTTTTTCAAATCTATTTTGTATGGACATTAAATCCCCTTTAGCTTTTGCACAATCAATTTCCACCTTTGACATACCTGCATACTTCACATCATTAAACTATCAGGTTCAGCGTTGGAACTTCTTAATCTTTAAACATCAACTGATTAGTCTTGGAGAGGATCATTGTTTGTCTAGTTTTGAAATGTTTTATTCGAATGATTCTAAACTTTTAAATTCTTAGATATGAATCCTCAATTTCACTTTCAATTTATCAACTAACACCTTGTTTGATAATTCCCAAAAATTTATTATGGTTTTTGCTGTCAACAATTTCACATATTTAGTTTCCTGAATTAAAGAAGCAAGCAAATCACGTTCTTGATCAAGATCATCAGTTTCATCCTGGTCATCCTGAGCTCTATCATAACATATATCTAATGAATCAATAGTGATATTGGAGTCACCTTGTTCCGTCAGATATATGTCATTACTAGATTCAGGTTGCTCAGGAATGTTTACAATTTTCCATGGCAAACACATATAGTTGTCATAATTGTTTTGTACCTTATGCATATGGCCTCATCGTCTATCAAAGATTGTCCAGAACATGTCAACTGAATCTGGAGTAACCACTTGAATTGTTGCCATGTACATAATGTGCTTTCCAATTCCTGTCTTTAGACTCATCATCAGTAATCATCCTTCCAATCACTTGTTCTGCATCACTGAACCCCAGCTTCCTCCCTTGTTTACTCAATAACATCTTTTCCTTAAATAAGCACATCCTTTACTCGTTTGGTTTCTGACATTCCCAAGATACATGCCCGTATTCCCTTGCAGTTATAACACTGAATCCCAGACTTTGCACTCCCCGAGTCCTACATTTTTCCTAGCCCCAACAACATTAACTGCCCTCTGATTATCATAGACCCAGTAACCTCTGTTGATTCTTGAGAATTATCTTGATTAGCTCGACTGGTGTTTGATAAGGTTCTAAGGTTTTGTTGTAAGGTTTGTAATTTTCTGAAGAAATAGAAACTAAAGCCATGAAGTTTTGACAATCTCCAATTCCTTTGACATTTTCCTATCTTCAGTAACTGTAGCAGGTTCTGGATCATAAGTAGAAGCACAAGAGGTAACAATTGCTTTTTTCCTCTAGTTATGGATAGATACTTTCGATCAGGTGTAGGAATATTAGTGTTTTGAGTAGGAATGGTTTTGATGATGGTAAACTGGTTGATGTTGAGCAACCTAGTGCAAGTTGATTAGCATGTATGTGCTAGTCTGTCAGCTCTTATCACAATGACTTCATAACTGGTGATTGCTATCAGAATGTCATAAAGCTTGTGATAGTAGACAGTCTTCACTCTTGAACTCTGCTTTAACAAGTGACACAAACCTTGCCATTCTGTTGTAATGAAGTAAGAACCAGGACATTCACTTGATGATTAGTAACATGACACTGATTTCGACAAGCTTTCATTCATCATCTTGTAAAACCGTGAGTAATACGATTCAAGTGATTCACCAAACCTGATGTGAATTTTCCAAACTCCCAATATAAATTGGTTTCAAGATCTTGAACATTGATTGATTCACCTTGTTTTAACCTTTCAATGGCTTTCCACATTTCACATGCATTCGGACAAGCATCAACTGTGGAGTAGATATCGTTATCTATCCCTGTGAGAATGATCTGAACGGCTTCAGCTTTCAGCATTCAGTTGATCTCGTATGTCTTGTGAAACATTCTATAGTTCTCCATATACCACTCATAGTTGTATTCAGAACTACCTTCAGCAACTGGAACTGTCTTCCTAGCCCAAATGATACGTGTATGGTGATTTTGGAGACAAAAAGTGGATGATTCACTGTTAGGTTTTGGTGCAATGAAATCACTTGATTGCGGATTTCCACAAACGTAATATAACCCGGTGCCACATTGGTGGACGATCTTTGCTACCCGCTTCCATGATAGCATTATGAAGAGCCATTTGATGATTAGTTTGCAAATTGTGTATTTGAATTTGAACATTCTGATGAATTTTGTGAATGAATATCCGATCTAAGGTGTAGAATGTTTGTGATTGTGGTTATACATGAATTAACGTTCACGAGATTTTATAAAATCTTTGATAAAACAGAGAAAAGAATCGATATCTTTCGCGGGATTTTACAAAAATCAAGAAGAAAATCGCGAATGAAACATTAATTGACATTTCAAGTATGATTAAGTTGGTTGTTGGTTTGATTGGTTGTGTTTGTTGTGTTGAGTAATTGTCCTTTTAGTCCGAATTAAAGTCCAACACAAATTCCAAAAAAATGAAAAACGTCAATAACTCATAGAAAACGATGGTTTTGGGCCTCGAAAAATCCGTAACTAGCTAAAGGGTGGTCACAACATAATCCGTCTTGTTTTTCTCTTCGATTTGAGAGGTCACGGGCCTGAAACGGACTTACGGATCAAAAGTTATGGCAGTTTTACTGAAACCCTTTTCTTCACACAAGATTTCTAGACAAAACGCAGTGCTATTTGTCAAAACGCAACGAATCTTGGTCAAAACGCAATCAATAAATTAATTGGGCAGAGTAACGTCTAGTCAAAACGCAATGACTTTTATCAAAACGCAATGACTTTTGTCAAAACGCAACGACGAACACTCCTTCAGTTAGGCAAAACGCAGCCAAGAAAAAATCTTCAAACTTTCTTAAACGCAACGAGTCAAAACGCAAAACGAACTTGATCAAAACGCAACGAGTCAAAACGCAATGAACTTGGACAAAACGCAACGAGTAAAACGCAATGTTTTTGATCAAAACGCAATGAACTTGATCAAAACGCAACGAGTCAAAATGCAATGAACTTGATCAAAACGCAACGAGTCAAAACGCAATGTTTTTGATCAAAACGCAATGAGTCAAAACGCAATGAACTTGATCAAAAACCACGAGAAAAAAACTCAATGAACTCGAATCGAAAAATGTGCCAACGACGAACACCCTTCAATAGTCAAAACGCAGGCAAGAAAAAATCTTTAACTTTCTTGTAAGCTACGAAATGATGTTAAACACACTTAGTAATGAAGCATCAGGACGTGATTCAAAGCCAAAAGTACAAGACTTTAAACACATTTAACCAACGAAACAAAGATCAACAAGTTGATTATTTTCTTGCTTATTTCTTATTTCGAACTCAAAGAAAAAAAAGCAACAAAAACCCACTGGAAGTATTTAATTCACTTAAAAACACCGCCTATAGCTCGGTGGTACCACATGATATCCACTAATTTAAATCCTTAGCCGCGCGCGCGACTATATATCTATACCAAGATGCTAAGAAACTAGAATGGAATCATAGAGAGAGAAAGTAAGAGAGAAACAAGAAAGAAAGTTAGAAATAGGAAAGTTGGAATTTTACAAGTGATGGAAAAAGTAACCAACACCTTCACCAAGAGTGGTGAAGGGATATTTATACCTTTTGCCTTAAGTGAGGCGTAGGGGCTTCTGTAAAAACGGGCCGAGCTTGGTTTAACTAGGCTTTGAGCCCGAAACACAACAATAATAGATTACAATCAAGCCCGTTGAACCCGACATCCTATTACGAATACAAGACCTAGTTTGACTTTTCTAAGACCGATAACATTCGTTTTGACTTAATATAATTAAGGTAACCAAGAGTAGATGCTAATTTCCCTTCAGGCTATCTTAATCGTGTCATCTGACCAGCAAATTCCCGGCCTCAAATTAGCCGAATATTATATGTACTACAAAAATATCTAACTCTTTTTTAGTGTATAGAGAAGTCACAGATATCAATAGTGTTGGGACCATCTCAAGAAACGAAAAACTATATCAAAGCAGTGAATAAGCAAGAAATTGGCTAGAAAATTTGAAGTCTAAAATAAGAAAACACAGTGAACAATGAATACAGTGAAAACCAAAGAAAGGGTATTTGGTATAATAGCCAGAATAGTTAAATATAAATAGTGATATATATATATATATATATAATATATATATATATATATATATATATTATATATATATATATATAATTCAATGCTTGAGTATCCCTGGAAAAGATATATATGAGGCTGAGTGCGAGAGAGCGTGTCCGACGTGCCGCGAGCTTTAGTATCTCCCCGGAATGTCTGATCCCGACGAGAGATGATTGTGAAATCCACGAAAGTATTTGTCTAGTGATGCTTGAATATCGAGCGAGCGGTTTTTGTTTTTGGATTAAAACTAAAAAATTTAATAAAAATAAACTACATAAAAACTAGATAGCAAATAGCAAGTAATTAAACAAAGAACGATATATTATAAAAGATATATTTGCTAAGTGTATTGATTAAATCCTTAAGTGTGAATTAAACATACAATTACGTCCCTATGATGACTCATATCTTTCTAACAATTAACTCTCACAACGTTGGCTTATATTGACAACAACTCCTTTATTAAAGATATCGATAACTACGAGCGTGAGAGAGAGGCATAATTATTCTGTACTGCTGTTTGCCCGCTCGAATAACCAAAACAATAATTTAAGTAATATACAATCACTAAATCAATATTCCCCCTTATTATTAATCACTCCTTAATTCACTAAGCAAATTATAACACTTAACAACATATTATGCCGCGACGACGCGAGCGTGCGGTAACATGCCAACTATAACGAACTATAATAACATAACAATAATAACAAGCATATTATGCAATTAGATAAAACTACAAAGAAGCAGAGTGCGCGAGCAAGGAAAAGGAGAAGAACCCGATTGAAGAAAATGGAGACGAATATTATACCACCCGCTCTTATAAACTTAATTAAACTTTTAAAGTTTAAGACTTTATTACTTTTAATTTCACTAATTAACAATAAAGGTTTTGAGCTTTTATTAACTAATAAGACTAGGTAAAAACTTAAAAGAAAGCTTTAGATACTAGAGAATCGATGAAAATCTAGTTTATATAAGAACCATAAGCTCCCGTCGCCTAAGTGTAAAATAAGATCCATCAACAATATAAAACAAACAAAGAGTAAAGGCACAATAAACAAGAGCGCTGCGCGAAGCGCGAGCACAAAATAAGCTAGATATTATTCTAAAGACAAAAAGCTAAATAAAAATAGTGAAAACTTTAGATCTAACTGACCCGAAATTAAGGTGTTTAATCAGTGAACATCGGATCGAGTAATGATTAAGATTTAGATCTAAGAAAAAAAGCTAGAATTAAAAAGCAACAAACTTAATGCTAGAAAAATAAGCGAACGAAGACAAGATCGCAGAGCGAAGAGAGTAGATCTATCACCCGTAAATAAAAGGTGTTTCAAATCAAGTGAACAAGAGACAGGTATATTTAAGGATTAGATCTAAAAACAATAAGCTAGAAAAATAAAACTAAATCCTAACACTCTCACAAATGAGCAGATGCGTGCATTTTATAGCCTCAAATGGATGATGGAGGTATTTTCGTCAATTCAGGTACTCAACCAATAACACTTCCAGATCCAGGGGTATTTTGGTCAATTCTTGCGCACCACCGACTCTTAATTGCTTAATGAGTACGCCAATTATTGCCAGCTTCTATATTCCATTTTCAGCCAATCAAGAGCCGCCACGTCACCTTTCTAGAAGCCTCGAGATTATAACCTCGTACCGACCCGTCTGCTCTGAACCTTGTACTGAACCCTTTGAATTCTGAACCTCGTATGAACAATACCTAGGACCTTCCATCTGACATTCTAATCATTAGATGGCCACGTGTCACCTCTTGAGTGGTGCCACGTGGCCTGCTAGCCGTCACCGGAGCCACCACTGGACCTTCGGTCAACGGTGGCCACCGACGATCAACGGAGGCGGTCAACGGTGGTCAAACACTATGGCGACCACCGATCAACGGTGGTGCCACTGGTTATGGGCCCGGGACAGGTCGGATCTTGGGCTAGGTTTTTGATCGAGGTCTGTCCTGGATCTGGGATCGGGTCGGCCACTGGCAATGCCGGCCGTGGCTCCCACGTGTCACCACGTGCGTACAACTGGTGCGAGCAGGTGCCGGTGAGGATGGAAAGCATATACCACAACTGGGAGTCGACCCAGACCCTCTAGCTATGAGCGACCTCAAGGTTTACCACCAAAGCAAACTGAGCTAGAGTATATTTGTATTATATGTATGTGAAATAAATTATAAACCCCTTCTTAATTTGGTCCAGGTCAATTTAATAAGAAAGGTTCAAAAATCGGCTCGTAACTTCAAATACAAAAGGTTCAAATATGAAAGGCCGGTACCGTCGGACTCGTAATTTTGTGATCTTTCCAATGGAGTGATCATGGAATATTAACACTTCATTTGAACCTCGATAAACGTGAAAACGTCATCGAAAGTCCACGCCGAAAAAATTACCGTTTTTTGCTTTAATTTCAATCCTTTGTACTTAAAACTATAAAATCACATACAAACATAATTGCAACATATAAGCGAGCCCGAGATTTTTGTGTTTTAATATCGCAGTATTGCATATTCCGATGTACTAATGATGTGTCTTTTAGTTTAGCCCACATCATTTCCCCCAACTAAGCCATTGCTGGTCCCACACGCAATGTAAATAAAACACGCCTAGAAATAAATAAAAAAGCCCTTTTAACATATGACCCCCATCACAATCAAAACATAAACATAAAAGTCCATAAGAAGGTCAAAATTATTTTATTTCGATAAGCGAACCCCTGTTTAACCAATTATTCATTAAAAGATAAAAACTAAGATAAGAATTAAATAACATTATTTAAATTCGGGTAGAACGGAGTTTGTCATTCCGATGATTTTCACAATCCCCGGGAGAACTAATCTGTACAACGAAATCACAGTTAAATATAAGATTAGATGCTAACACTACTCATAAATGCTAATTGTGTAAACGCAGCTACTTTTTGCTCCCTTATTCCTAAATCCTCTAAGGATTTTATTATTATTATTGATGACAAATAAACTATGTCCTTATTATTATAAAGGTGCCCGATTTAGACAATAATTAGTTTGGAAAGAAGCCGTATCTAAAAACGTTATGTGAGATAAGGTCACATAAGGTAGAATTTCGCACGATTTAGGATCATCCTTTTTATTTCATCAAAAGCAACTCAACTATATGAGTCCAAGACGGAGGCTTTTAGTTAGAATATACCCCGAGTCAATATTGTCTTTCTTTTTATTATTATTGCAACATTATTAAACCTCGATCCTTTAAATCACTGGCAACAATAGACAAGTCGGTATTCTAGCCGTCCATGGTCCAGGTCTTAATATTTCGACCAATCAGGTAATTCCTCGACCTTTTATGAAGGCTACAACATCGTTGTGAGCTGGCCGCAGATGCAGCAAACTTTTAAATTCACACTCCGAGTGGATTATTACTAGTGCCCTTATTTAGAAAGACTTGCCACAATCGTTTTGTGAGCCGGCAAGAGGCAATAAACTTTTATCAGCCCACAGTTTTACCTCCACCCTTTAAACGATTACCACATCGGTTGTGAGTGCAAGAGGTAGTGTAGAGCTATTTCAGCTTCGGTTTATTTCATAATTTATAAGATATTATGCCAAAATCATTCAAGTCTGTGGTCTTACGTACCTAGGCAACGAAGTGAGGCCGCGTAGGATTGTTACTATTTTTCCTACAACACTGACAAAACCTCGATGTGTACCTTACTTTCACCAGAAGGAATCTCTACGAAGGGATCTAAACTAAGAATCGCAAAAACCAAAGTAACTTTATTTATTTAACAATTATATAACGTTTATTAAGTTGGTGGGAGCAAAAAGCCACAATTAACCTCTATGAGCTCTAAAGAGTTCCAACTACTCCATGCTAAGCATCTAACTTATATAAAACTCTATTACTTTTTGTTCTTTGCAAAATTTTAAAGTTAAGCAAACGCTAAGTCTCGGAAGCTAAGGGGAAAGCTAGAGTTTAAAACTCGGCCAAGTCAAAAGCTACCTAATTCTACGGGCCTACCTATACCATATATATTATATTTTCATCAATTTTTTTTTTCCAATTTTTTTTTAATATATATATATATAATAGTATATATATATATATATATCATAATAAAACAATAAAAATTTTAAATTTTGGTCAAAACGGGGTTGCATGGGAACACATATAGGCACAAGTAAGATCATATTTCGGCATAAATTCCCCCTACACTTATAATGGAACATTGGCCTCAATGTTCAAAAGCATCGGGTTTTACCCCCACAATTAGGAATGAAAAAGGCAAATGCAAAAAATTCCAATGTGAAAGGGAAACACAAATATATATATATTTTTTTATATATATATATAAAAATATATAATATAATATATTTATATAGTATATATATACATGCATGATCAGAGATTGACATACGAAATAAGCAGAAATCGAAGACCGAGCGATTAGACTGATTTGAAAACAACAACAGGTGTTTATATCTTAAGGGAATCCTGCAAAAAACGGAACCACATACCATAGAAAATAAGCATCTGCCTCCACACTATGGGCTATATAATCACAACACTATTTATTAAGAAAATAGAAAGAGGAAAAGACACGGGTTGCCTCCCGAGAAGCGCTTGTTTTTGTGCCAGTCTCTAGCTTGACCTCCCCATAATCATCAATATATTAGGGACAAAACATGTGGAAGAGCAAATCTTAATCGGACTTTCATTCAAGATGTTTAGATATAACATTGAAGCATATAAAAGTACCAGTCCGATGAGATACCACCGCTCATGACTAAAAACGGGAATGCCAGGGGTCAAAAATGGTGTCTTCACATCCCGGAGGAGAGAAGAAAAGAGATTCCACCGAAGGTTAACATAAGGAAGAAAAGTTTGGATAACATATGTGAGGAAAATGAATGGCGAACCTCAAATGGTATTTTCAACATATGTTTGAAAAATTATCATCCCAAATCCCGAGTCGAAAAACGTGTTGTCCTTGGACCAATCAAATAATCAATTGGAGCATCGTACAAAATCTTCTTTCATTCATTCTCTTTAGATTCCTAAATCAAAAAAATCATCATTCTTTCGAGAGGCGTGCATTGAACCCCCTCTAGAATGGAAAGCAACGCTTATCTTAGAGTAGACGGAATTCACGGAGAAGTTAAGCCTCAATCTTCTCGATCAACGCGCCAAACTGATCGAAACATTCATCCTCATTAAAAGCGAAAAGAGGCGTGACTAGTAAAGCCGGCTCATCAAAGTTATAGACATAAGAGTCCTTACTCTCGATGTTCTCTAACACCTCATCAAAAAGAGGATTTACGGCACTAGAGATGTATTCGTCATCAAATTCGAAAAGAGGGTTCGAGTAAATTTTAACATTTTCTTCTGGAACGTCCTCATCGGATAGTGACTCGCCATTACTAGAGGTAAAATCATCATTTGACTCAAAGAGAGGAGAGAGAAAGTCACCAGATTTTTCCCTCATAAAACCTTAATGGAGAGAAATTCACACAACGAAAGTAAATCACAATCACTATCACTCTCGGATGTATCCTCGGACTCACTTGGGATTGGAACAAGGTCCTCAACACTAGACTTTATGAATTCGTCCAATTCTATTTCTGGAATAGTGTTAAGATGCTCATCCTCTATTATGAGAGAGTCCATAATCGGTAAGTCGGGTGTGATTGCAACTGATTAAGAAGTTTCATAAATAAATTATCCTTTTAAAGGAATAGAACTTTTCATCAGTCAACGTCTTTATCGTCATCATTAGAAATAGGAGGCTCTTTAGTAATATTGAGAACTAACTTAGCAGCTGCATCTTCTTGTTTTAGGAGTTGAATTCCATTAGATTTGCAAATCATTAATTTGAAATTAAGTAGCATTCTTGTATAACTACTGTTGATTATGCTCTTCTTCCAAAGCTTGCTTAATTTTAAGAAATCTCTCCTCAGCTAGCAATAAAGCCATATTCTTTTCTTTAGGTAGTATTTGATCATACTTCTTTAAAAAGGCTTGTATAGCTTCCATTAGATTTTCTCTAGCTTGCAACATTTCCGTACTCATTTTTTGAGGGGGTTGATGAACGACGGAATACTGCGGTGGTTGGATTTGGTCAAAACCGAAAGAATTAGAATTATAGCAAGGGTTAGGTTTATCAGTAATTTGTTTTTTTTTTTTTGATTCATCGGTTGGACACTAAAAGTCCTCATGGGACCCCCACAAGTTTTCACAGCAAAGATATTATTGTGGAAAACTCGGTGAATTTTGTGGATAATAATTATCACTAAAGTTTTGATTGTAGCTCGGTTCCTGCTCATAGACAAGCGGAAACCGAGGTGGACAATCATAACCATAATGAGAATCGTTCCCACATAACTCGCACGAGTATGTCTCGTACTGGGGATGTGGAGGTTGATCATAAAAGTCGGGTGTATTATCGTAAGGAAAAGGATTAGGGTCATGGACAAACTCGTTTCCGGCTCCTACAATGCTACAACTTGGACAATTTCCACCGTTAAACGGACCTCCACACCACGAGCAACCAAAATGGTTATACGAAGACATGTCGAAGCATTAAACGGATAAGAGGATAAAGAAGATAAGAATTAAACGATATAAGAGGATAGAGAAGAATATTTATAAAATTTTCAAATAGAACATAAGGAAAAGAAATAATAAAAATAAGAAAGAAAAATATTTTTGCTATTTTTTTAATATTTATAAAAGAAAAGGAAAAATAAAAATAAAATGGAAAATATTTTTGGTTTTTTATATTTTTAATAAGTACGAAAATAAACTTTCCGAAGAAAGGATCTTCAAGGCACTAACTTCAAACACCACGTGTAGATCGTACACCTCTCCCCGGCAGCGGCGCCAAAAACTGATTCGATAAAATATATATAGAGAGTATCCCAAAAAGATATAAATAGTGCTTGAGGACAAGCAATATTTTATCTCCCGGATGTCGTATCCCGACGGGAGATGAATTTGAAATCCACGAAAGTATTTTGTTTGATGCTTGAATATCGAATATTTTTGTTTTTGGATTAAAACTAAAAAAATTAATAAAAATAAACTAAATTAGATAGCAAATAGCAAGTAATTAAACAAAGAACGATATATTATAAAAGATATGCTTGCTAAGTGTATTGATTAGATCCTTAAGTGTGAATTAAACATATTGTTGATAAAATATAATGCTTAAAAACATTAATAATATTTTTTCAAATCTTTACGTTTTGATAATCACAAAATATAAAAACGTTCAACGTAAAATTAAACGTAAACAAGTATTTAGTAGTAAATTCTCATTTCAACAATTACATCACTTAAATGTATGAATAAATAAATGCTTAATGGATTTTATGATCAAAGGAAATTTTTATTCAACCTCAAACTTTTATAAAATGTTATAAACATGTTTATAAACTTACAAAACATTTTCTACATTTAAAAGAAATGTTTTATTCAAAATAAACATTTTGAATTTCAAATTTTCGAACCTAAAACGGCTAGAAAAGGTCCAGTAAACACCTCCCCTGGATAGGACAAAAAAGAGGAGCGTCTGAAAGGGGCGGCCCCCTTAAATACATGGGCGGCCCCCTTAATTATAAGGGGGCCGACACCCTATTTAAGGGGGCCGGCCATAGACTCCGCTCCTCCTTCTTGTCCTATAAATACTGGACTATTCCTCAACATTTTTCTCACCTTTTGCACTCATTCTTTCTGCTCAAAACAGCCCACTTATCCTCTCTAAAATCCTTTGATCATTTAATCATAAAGCTTTGTTTCCAAGTGATCCAAGCTATATTCCTCAAGTGCAAGAGAAGAATACTTCCATCATCAAGTGAAGAAGTATTACACCTTAGTGTGCATAGCAATCTTGTTGCATTCATATCACATATTTGTAAATCAATTGTATATCTTGTAGTTGTGTGTAGTAGCTAGATCTTGGTGATCTTTGTAAGTATAGTTAGATCGTTGTGAACTTACCAAGTAGTGTTAGGGTAGTTGTGATAAAGTAGTGTGGTGAATGAAAGTCGTGAAGTTGTGAAGAAGTCATGAAGTTTTAAAGAAGTCGTGAAGTTGTGAAGAAGTCATGAAGTTTTAAAGAAGTCGTGAAGTTGTGAAGAAGTTGTGAAGTTGTGAAGAAGTCGTGAAGTTGTGAAGTCGTGAACAAGTCGTGAAGTTGTGTTGTGATAGATTGGTTCTAGCTAAGATTAGAACTCGACATCTAGCTAGGTCGTAAAATTTATATAAGCAACGATTGTGTACGGTTTCTCTGCCATAAGGGAGTTTTTGTGACATAGAGAAGAAAACTCTGAGTTTGGTGCTCGGGAGTAGAGTAGGTCAAGAGTCATCATTACCGAACACTGATAAATCCTCGCGTTGTGGTTTGATTGTTCTTACTCTTGACTCTTGTCTTACTTTATCATTCATATTTACATTGTTCATATTGTGCAAGCATTGAATTCACAAAAAGGTCGAATCTAAGTTTTACAAACATACATAAAACTTAAATTTAAAAAGCGGTAAACTATTCAACCCCCCTTCTAGTTTTCCACAATTGGTATCAAGAGCCACGTTAAACAAGATTTTTAAAATAAATTGTATTTTAAAACTTGAATCGATCTATGGAATCGGAAAAATATTTAGAAGGGCAATCTATGCAAAGACCACCACTATTTGAAAGTGATGGATTTATTTATTGGAAAAATAGATTCGAAACTTATGTGAAATCAAAAGATCTAGATCTTTAGCATTTTAAAAACCGAGTGGGTGATTTTCCACCCATTCAATTTAATCCTGAAACTAAAAAGGATGAAATTGTATCTTTTTACAAACAAAATGATGATCTTAAAAAGAAACTTGCTAAAAATAATGAAGCCAAAATGGTATTATATAATGCTTTTCCACATAAAGAATATGAAAGAATTTTATTGTCCAAACCGCAAAGGAAATATGGGATACTTTTGTTAATCACTCATACAAGGTTATAATCCATAGTCAAAGCAAATAAAATAGATCTTCTTGGTTCCACAATATGAACAAGTTCAGATTCCGGAAAAGGAATCAATAATAATGCTTTTTGCCTAAAATTTAACGACTATTATTACCTATCTAAAAGCACTTGATGAAGGTTTTTTTCTAGCAAGAACTGTGTAGAACAAGTTCTTAGGGCATTGCAATCCTAAATGGCGCTCAAAAGCACAGCAATTGAAGAATTCAGAGAATCTAAACAACGCTTCCACTTGAACGAACTTATTGGAAAATTAAAAGTCAATAATAAAAAAAAAAAAAAGTAATCAGAAAGGAACTCTAAAACCGTCAAAAACAAAGAGAACAAAGTAGATCATTTGCCTTTAAAGCTAGAATGGAATCTAGTGATGAAGATGGTTCAAACCTCCGATAGTGAAGATGAAAATACGCCATGGCCGTAAAGAAACTCAAGAAATACTTCAAAATTACAAAGGACGATTCGTAAAACAACCATATGAAGAAACAAGATCATTCCAAAGAAACAAAGATGCACAAAAAATAATACAAGTGACAAAAAATGGTTTCAAGTGTGGAATCCAAAATCATCTCATCGGAGAATGTCCGAAACAATTAAAAAATCAAAATCAAAGGTCGAACGGTGGAGAGGAGCTTGGAGTGATAGCGGACGCTGAAGAATAGGAGAAATGAACAAAAGACGAAAAGTATCTTTATGCTTAATATTCCAATAGGAACTTTCCGAAAACCGAATAATTTAGTGAAAAACAATCATCACTAGACGAAAATACAAGAAAATGAATTTAGTATACTAATGCAAACCTAGGATAAAAAGTCATGGCTAATAATAAAACTCTAAAACAAGATAAAATAAAATAGAAAATGAAGTACTAGAAATTGAAAAAGATAAACAAATCTAGGCTAGAAAAAGAGGAAGGAATAATTGTAAGAATGCAAATTATGTCCATGAACTTAAGTTTGAAATGAGGAACTTAGAAAAGAAATATCCTAGGCTAAATCAATTTAATAGCAGTAGTCATTCCTTAAGAAAATAATAAGTTCTCGAAAAACCTCTGGAGATAAAACCGGTTTTGGATTTAATATTTACCAAAGGATCACCTAGCGAAACAAACAGTAAAATTGTAAGAGCTCAAGAAGTCAGTCAAAAGAAAAATGATATAATCAAACCCATAAACTCAGAACCAAATTTATACTTATAAACAACACCAAAATCCCTATTGCAAGTGATGATGAAACGTCTAAAACACAATAAGGTCTAAAACACCTCCTCCGAGAAGAAAAGAAAATCCTCATCCTCGTTCCAAAACACCTCAACCTAGGAGAGACAATGCTAGACCAAATTACCCTAACACTAATCAACACAATGTGGAATCGTCCACACCAACCAAATTTCACTCAATGTGCAAGTTGCTCACCATGTATGTGCCAAAACCAAATGCAAAATAGATGTGTACACAATAACTTTGATACATAAACGTTAAGGAACCAATGGTCTAGGGGGGGGGGGGAGGGGGATCATCACAATCTTTGAAGTGTATGTTAATCTACTAAAATCTTTGTCTACGGACTAAAGAATTCATGATAAGGTTCCCATGAACCCTTATCATTTACATTGTGAAGACATTAACGAAGACTATTCTAAAGTCTAGGTACTCCTCACTCTTCATATTGAAAGAATAGAGATTACAATACCTGTCCGTAGTGTGTTTCTATCATAATGTAGTATAATTAGTTCTTAAAAATAATAGTGTAGTCTCTAGAAATACCATTTGTTGGTTTTCTAGCTTTGAAGAGATTAGTTCTTTATGAACTACTCCTTTCTTAATATAATCCTTATTCTACAAAATGAAATCTTCTATGACCACGTACAAACTCACAGATGAAAGAAAGAGTAAAAAAAAAAGCTATTGTTTACATTAACAATAAAGAGAGTAGGATATCCACGCAACGATCATAGACACACTATGGATGAAACAAACTCCCTTCGACTTCATGATCTCCGAATCATGTCAACCATCGTCACGACATCTGCCTCACATCTAAGAACGACTACGTCTAACGATATCATCTCTAGGGTACTCATGGCAATAGTTTACCGGTCTTGAAGATTTTATCTACCAATATCGTGACAAATAAATGTATTCATCCGAGATAGCGCGAAGAGAGTCTCGACACAAAGATAACGAAAGTGAGACATTGAAAAGAGTCCACTTTATAAGTCCCCGTTAGATGGCCTTCTCGATGACCGTAACTACGTTTTTATATCTCAGATCCTGACGTTAGATATCGAAATTAGTGTTTATGAACGTCTACAGTGAGAATTAGAACTACACTAGATATAATAAGTTAATGTCGCTTCTCGAGATTAGAAGAGATAGAAGTAGCAGCGAACCAAGAAAGACGAGAGCCACCTTGTATATTTTGCCACTAGATCCGTGGATACGATCCTCAGAAACACCAAGGGCCAGCACATCAACGTGAGCGAGTATTATATTGATATCGAAAGGGGCGCCCCGCTATCGACTCTGTCTAGGGTGACCATCCTGGAGGCGCGATGTGTGGCGGGGCGTCCCCTTTCAAATATTATTCTCAAAGGAGTGGTGGCTCGTCCGACTTGCGAAACAGCAAGCCAGATCGCCTATTTCGCGAGTCGAGTGAAATACCGCAGCCGAAAAACTAGCATAGAGATGTATATCCTTCTTCCGCACTTAGCGCCGCTATTCTTATGCGCTCGAAAACCGCCTCGGCATATTACAGCGCGGCAACGATCACACCTTACAACTCGCGTCGCAGTTCGGACCTAGATCGATTGCTGAGAAGCGTGGCATTTAACAAACCAAATCTCTGAGCAAGCGAATCTCTTTCAAGATATTGTACAGTTTTTGCAGAGCGATTCATTGCCATTATATTGAATACATCCAATTTTTGCTCCCAAGTCAAATTCGGGTTGTTTCTTCTCATTGGGTGTACCGATCATTTGAGTTTATTTTATGTCTAGTGGATATCCATAGCGCAGAATAATTAGAGCGCGCCGTGAAGTCACATAGAAAACTACATTATGTGATTGAATGAATCTAAAACACTAAAGAAACACAAAATTGTAGATAGAGATGGTGTTCGTAAAGTAGCATTGCATAGGAGCGATGTCAGATCTTATAGTATAGAAATAACAGAGAGTTAGAGCCGCATTGGTGTGATGTGCATCCAAAACTAAGAGACTCGCAGAATAACATCTCGAGTGATTGATATGTCAAGAGGAGAGCTCCAGAGATAGCTAAATGTATACATTTCGGAATCGATGCGACAATGTATTATAAAATAGAAGTTGAGTATATTGGCTCATTTCTTCGGATCCAGATATACTAGAGTCAAGCACAATACCACCACCATGAGATGTCTGACGAGCTTGTGATGAAACACTTCTCTCTAGTCTTTCTAAGTCGCTTCAATAAGATAATGTAACATATATTATGTTGATATATTTTTGTGATTTGTATAAAATAACGGGTGCGTTTGTCAGTCGTCACATCCGGATTAAGCGACTTGAAGGATATATTTAGAAATAGAAGAACAAACACGTACCGTCTCGAGAGTATACAAGAGTTAAGCGCATAATAAACTTATACTTGTCCAGACTTGATATATAGCGTATAACTCTTCATATTTTTAGACAAGTTGAAAAGAAGCTCATATTAATAAGATTTTTGTCATGCTTGTTGTTGAAATATAGCGTCTCTATGAAAAGTGCGTACTCACTCTATTGGCTCAAACCAAGATTAGATTAAAAATAAATTTCAACTTGGAAGCAGTACAGTGGACATCGCGCTAGACTAGAGATGATATATCTATGTAGAGAGAGGACAAAGGTTCGGAGATGTTGGTGATTGCCGTTTCTCCCTCTCGATGTAGTTGTATAGCGAGTTGTATTCAAAACAAAAAATTTGTACCATTTTATGTTTTGTAGTAGACTGATTAAGTGTATCAGTACTCGATGGCAAGGCAGTCAGGCAACCACCGGTGCGAGACTCGCCTATCACTCCGAGGCTCTACATCCAAAAGATCCAAAATCCGCTGGCTCTGTGCGCCCAACCATTGTGCAAAGTGTGCGTGACAAATCCTGTAGAAAATTGAGCGCCGCTAAGCACGGTGTACGTGCGTGTATGATGTTGAATCAAGCCCTACGGACGAAAGAGCGCATACAAGCATCGACGTCATCTCACAATCCATTCGCTTCGATTGTCTCTTTAAAATCAACGAACCGATTGTTCTGAGATTTATTTTAGACTTCTATAGTCAAGTCACGGTTCAAACCGATGAATATGGCTATCTTTTCATCTCCTTTATGATTCAACATGAATTCATAACTCTCACTCTTGCTCAATTCGGTCAAATCCTCAAAATTCCTTACAACGGTCAAGCCGTTTTTACCAACGAGTGGGACCTTGCATCTCTTGAGTATTCTCAAGAAACCGAGGGACCATATTCCACCGACCTTCCTACTCCTGACGATATTCGTCGACTTCTTGAATTGGAACGTGTCATGGTAGACCGTACCATTAAAAGTTAAACCGTCACTCTTACTCCAAATAAAATCCTCACCAAAGAGCTAAGCCCCGACATGAAAGCAATGGAAGAGCTCATTCGAGATAAGTGTCAACTAGGAGGACATCGGGATCATCTTTCCGCTTGTCTTGCTCACATGTTGTATTGTGTTGTTGCCGAAGAACAATACAATCTTTCTTAATCTTTCGTCAAAAGAATCCAATGTGCTAGATATATTCCAACCGCCGATCTTTCGTATGGCATGTTTCTTACTCGTCTTTATCGACACGTCATGGAAACATATCCTCATCTTGATAATAACATTTATGACATTGTTGATCGAGTCATGCGTCCTCTTGCCCTAAAACAAACTCGACGACCTCGAATTGATCGTGGCAAGGCACGTCATTCCGTATCTTCTTCATCTTCTCATCATCAAGGCACGTCATCTCATCAACACAATGATGATGATGATGATGATGATGATGATAATGTCCAAACTTCTCGTGCAAGTACTCCATATTCTACCACCTATCTTAACTCTCTTGATCCTCTCAACTACCAAAACTACCAAATGCCTTCCGCTTCCGAACAAACCGATGAAACTTCTTTGAACGACAAACCGTCTTGCTCAACCAAATGCAACAAACGCATAAGGAGATGCGCGGAGGTTTCAAATCATTTAGAAAGGCACTAAAAGGAGTGTTTAGCAAGAAGAAGAAATGAAGACATAAGGGTAGTTTAAGACAATTTTTAACTTAATTATGTGTATGTTATTAACAACTTGTGTGGTGATCATCTGATGTATTCGGAAAGACTTATGTGTTGGTTATTTTTAGATACTTGTTTGCTATGATGACTTAAACTTTTGGTTGTTTTATTAAATCAACTAGTTATGCCACTTTGGTTTCATAATTTAATGTGTTTATTACATGTTATATGATTAAATGTGCTCATAAAACTCAATAGGGCTTGCTGCAAATAAACCACCAAAACAGAAATACTCTCACAAAAATCTGAGAAAAATTATTTTTCTGTGAAAAATGGAACCAACAGAGGGCGGCCCCCTTAATTCAACATGGGCGGCCCCTTAATTTTAAGGGGACCGCCCCCTATTTAAGGGGACCGCCCTAGTATTTCACGGGTAAAACAATATTTTTTCTGCTTTTTGACCCTCTTTTACCTAGTCTCAGCTATCTTTGCCCAGAATGCTCGAACACAATTTGGAATAATCTAAACTAGTTCAAACTCATTCCATTTTCAAACCATTTCCTTCCCATAAATTCCCTCCAAATGATCATCTCCAACACACCATCTTCTTCATCATTCATCAACCATTATCAACATCCATGGCATCCACTAGAGCCTCCATTTCCAAAGCCTCCAAGAAACCAAAAATCAACATCATTCCACCAAAACAATTGTTTGTGGATTTAACCCATGATGACACAAAAACTCCATCACCCACACTTCAACTATCATCACCTAGTGCTCCTAATGCACCCTCCAAAACACCATCAACCAAAGATACTTCCTCATCCTCAATTGACTACATACCCAAATCACCAACCTCATCAACATCACTTTCACCCAATGGTTACTTGAACTCACCAACATCTCCTCCTCCAAGAGTTTCTCCACCACCTCCAACTCAAGAAAATGCATCAATGGACATCACTCTCACCCTTTCACCAATCACCCCACTTGATGTCCAATTTGATACTCCATCACCTTCACCACCTATCTTTGGTCATCCCATTCCTTGGAACCTTCTTGAGGCACATGGAGATTCATGCTTGTGTTGCATTCACAATCGTACTCTCATATTTGGGTTAAGAGATGAACTCCAATATATGTTTTCATATATTGAACATATGCTCTCACAACCACCAACAACCATCATCCCACCACCTCCACCATCTTCACCAAACTAAACATACTCTATGTTTAGTTTCTCAAAATAATTGTCCATCCACCATTTTGCAAGCAAGTCCTACGGAGCTTTACTAGTTATAGGACTCTTTGTAGTTTAAAATTTTCATGAATGTTAGCATGTTATTTTCCTTATGTATGCTTGAGTGTGGTTCACACACTATTTTACTTCAATGGATGATTATTGTTGGTTGCATTACTAGTATGCCATATTTTTCCTTCTTGCTACATGTTAGAAATATTTGTATTGTTCTAACTCGTTTTTGTAGCCAAGAAACCATAGCTCGATTCCTTGGTGCCCTCGAACGAGGGGGAGCACACATCAAGGGGGAGCATTTATTCCGTCGATTTAACTAGCAATTCTCGACGATGTCTTTTTGATTCTACAAAAAGGGGGAGAAATGACATGAAACTCACTAAATACTTGTTTAAAAATAATTTTACATTTAATGAGTTTAAATTTTGTAATCATCAAAAAGGGGGAGATTGTTGATAAAATATAATGCCTAAAAACATTACTAATATTTTTTCACATCTTTACGTTTTGATAATCACAAAATATAAAAACGTTCAACGTAAAATTAAACGTAAACAAGTAATTAGTAGTAAATTCTCATTTCAACAAATACATCACTTAAAGGTATGAATAAATAAATGCTTAATGCATTTTATGATCAAAGGAAATTTTTATTCAACCTCACACTTTTATAAAATGTTGTAAACATTTTATAAACATTACAAAACATTTTCTACAATTAAAAGAAATGTTTTATTCAAAATAAACATTTTGAAATTCAAATTTTCGGACCTAAAACGGCTAGAAAAGCTCCAGAAAATTCCCCCTACACAAAAGACAAACTGGGGAAGCCCCAGTCTAGGGCGGCCCCCTTAAATACACGGTCGGCCCCCTTAAAATTAAGGGGACCGCCCACCTATTTAAGGGGACCGGCCCTAGGTAGACGCTCCCCCAGTTTGTCCTATAAATACTGGACTTTTCCCCATAATTTTCTCACCTTTTGCACTCATTCTTTCTGTTCTAAAATAGCCCACACATCTCATCAAAATCCTTTGATCATTTAATCATAAAGCTTTGTTTCTAAGTGATCCAAGCTATAACACCCTGTGTTTTCAAGTCATTGATGACGTCGATAAATCTACTATTTATTTTTAGTGTTGTACGCCAATCTTATTGCATCCATATCATAAATTGTAAATCTTGTGTATATCTTGTATTTATGTGTAATAGCTAGATCATGGCGATCTTTGTAAGTATAAATAGATCGTGGTGATCTTACCAAGTAGTGTTAGTTAGTTGTGGCATAAGTAGTGTGGTGAAGGGGAGTCGTGAAGTTGTGAGGAAGTCTCGAAGTTGTGAAGTTGTGAAGTCGTGAAGTCGTGTTGTGATAGATTGGTTCTAGCTAAGATTAGAACTCGACATTTAGCTTTGTGTCGTAAATCGGTGTAAGCAACGTTGTGTACGGTTTTCTCTGCCATAAGGGAGCTTGTTGACATAGTGAAGAAAACTCTCGAGTTAGGTGCTCGGGGAGTAGAGTAGGGCGAAGAGGTGCTTCGTTACCGAACCACTATAAATCCTCGCGTTGTGGTTTGATTGTTCTTACTCTTATCTCTTGTCTTACATTATCTCCTCATACTATCATATCAATTGTTTAGATAAATATATTGTTCATATTGTGCAAGTGTTGAGTTCACATAAATTCAAATCTAGAATTTTTACAAACACTTCAAAACCTTTAATTAAAAAGCGGTAAACTATTCAACCCCCTTCTAGTTTTCCACAATTGGTATCAAGAGCCATGCTAAACAAGATTTTTAAAATAAATTGTATTTTAAAACTTGAATCGATCTATGGAATCGGAAAAATATTTAGAAGGGCAATCTATGCAAAGACCACCACTATTTGAAAGTGATGGATTTATTTATTGGAAAAATAGATTTGAAACTTATGTGAAGTCAAAAGATCTAGATCTTTGGCATGTTATTACCGATGGTGATTTTCCTCCTATTCAAAATAATCCCAAAACTAAAAAGGATGAAGTTGTACCTTTTCATAAACAAAATGATGATCTTAAAAAGAAACTTGCAAAAAATAATGAAGCTAAAATGGTAATTTATAATGCTTGGCCCATATAGAATAGAAAGAATTTTTCTGTGTCAAACCGCAAAAGACATTTGGGATACATTGTTAATCACTCATCAAAGTAATAATCAAGTCAAAGCTAACAAAATAGATCTTCTTGTTCAATAATATGAACAATTTACGATTTTGGAAGAGGAATCAATAGATAATGCATTTGCTAAATTTAACACTATTATTACTAGTCTAAAAGCACTTGATGAAGGTTTTTCTAGCAAGAATTGTGTTAGGAAGTTTCTTAGGGCATTACATCTAAAATGGCCGCGCGAATCACGGCTGTAACACTTCCATATTTTCAGGTCATTTACAATGCTATTTAAATTCACTATATTTTTTTTCTTTCCATTACGCGTCTCGCTTTTAATTTTTATCGATTCGTTAATAGCGTGAACCTTGAAATCAACAATTAACGTAAACGGGCGCTAAGAAACAAATTTAAGTTACATCAAGACATCATTATATATTATTAGGAAAGTAATAATTAACTTTGTTCATTTATTTTCATGGATACGTAAAGTGTATAGTTTCGGCGATAAATTGCGTTTAGGCACTCCCGGAACAACAAAACTTTTCCTACGCTTTAACAAATACCCACGTTATACCCAATACCCAAAATTTACTCATATATTATCATCATATGTATTAAAACCCGGATTAAAAGAGAAAAGAACAGAAATGCAAGTTGAGAACACTTTTCTTAGTTTTCATGGTATGTCTCAAATATTTGAGGAAATACACCCATCCTACCATGCATTGACCAAAGAATAAGACCTTGGCCATCCCATTAGGACTTGCTTTATGTTCCCTTGTACAATATACTAACATCTTATATACTACACATAGCTAGCAGGAACTCCTACACACTTTACATTTAGATAATTTCCCAAAACACTCTCTTTTGCCTTAATAGAGCTCACGGCTCATACCACCTCCTCAACCAAACATTCAAATTTTTCTACAATCAGAACACTTCTATATAACATATTCTATGATGTACTAAGGCATTTTTGCAAGCATTGGTTAACCATATTCAAAGTAATAATCAAGAAAAAGGAAGCTAGGGTTTAGTGAAGGAAAGCTAGGGTTTATTAAGTGCAAGCTTGGTTTTTGTGGCTAAACAAGGGTTTAGTACTAGCACATCAATCATCTCATTCTCTTTTTTAAAGGGGGGGTCCATTTAAATCTTTATGTTGCTATTAACTTTCTTATTTTGCATCTGATATTTCATATTTAGCTATAATCACCATTTAGGTTTTATTCATGAAATGAAGTAATATACTTGAAATGATCATTTTACACACTTATATACATGTTGTGTTATTACTTACATAATGTTAACATCATAAGGTCTACTTTAAACCTTTATGCTTTTAGTTTATGAGTTTTTATGTATATAATGTGCTATATAGTGAAATCACCATTAGGAATACTTTTGAACATGAAAAATATAATTTTACTTGTGATTATGATTTTGTACACTTTCTCACATATTATGATGTTGGTAATATCATGAAATAAAGGATATATAAGTCTTGTACAATCTCGGTTTAAGCATAAAAAGTTCATGTATAAACTTGTAATTAAAAGTTAATTAAGAAAGTTTATGATTTCATGTAAAGTTAATAACTTGTGATCTTGATGATCTTGGACAAATATGAACTTATGGACATTATTATATGTATAACATATGATATATATAATTATAAAAGACTTGTGGTAAATTGTGAGGTTGAAAAGTATATAAAACATATTATATAAATAAATTATATAAAAGATCATATAGGGTCAGTAGGTTTTCGAATTTCAAACAGGGGATTTTATATTTTTATAAGATAATACAATTCACGACGATTCCGAAAAGGTAAGAAACTTGTTAAACGGATTAATAACGAAAAAGTTACGTTAAAAACGAGTTATACGTTAATTAAACGGAGTTTATAAAATAATTTTTATAAAATTTATATCAAACAGCTAGTTTAGTATTTTTAACAAATAATACATATTTTTAGGATTCCAAAATGATAAGAATCGTAATTTTTCAATTAATAACGAATGAGTTATGAATTTCGCGAGTTTACGACAATTAATACTTTTATAAAACTATTTTTATAAAAGTTACTATTCATGACAGAAAGTTATATTTTTGTAAACCTCATAAAATTATAGAACTTTCAAAAACGAGAACGTCCTCGAAAGAATCGTTAAAAACGGAGCTATAACGAATAAAATACGACATTTACGGGTTTTACGACGACAAATACGATTTTTATAAAACTCACGTCTGATGTGAACAGTAAAAGTTACTGTTCACCAGAGGGTCAAAATATCGAAAATGTCAAATTATGATAACTCGTCCTAATACGAAAAGATGGGCATAAGAAACGTTAAAATCGGGCTTAAAACGCAAAAGTTATGCTAGTTTTACTAAAACGGAAATTATAAACGTTTTTACTTATTAAACACAATTTTACCAAAACCATTAGTTGGTGATTGAACTATGTAGAATTATATGCGGTTATCAAAGTACTATATTACTAGGGAGTTTCATAATGAGGCCTCTTCGGATGGCGTTTCGACGAGTTGTTGGATTTACGATTTAAAGTGTCCTAACTCCTCGAACGTCATGTCATGACCTCTTTAATTATGATAGCCCGAACGATAGTACGAGATAACAACTATAAGATTAGATTCAAGTACTTGGTACTTATACGACCTATATTGGATTAGGTTACCTTCGGATTCCTTCGTGACGCATTTTTTCCATTTTGAATACTTGTTGATTTCCATTCACTCAAGGTGAGTTCATAGCCCCCTTTTCTACAATTGTTTTACAAAATCTACGGGGTGAATTACATTGCTTGTTTTACTATTGGACACAAGTGTTTTTCAAAGTGTATGCTATCCAGATTACTGCCTGATTATTAATGCCTAAGTTACCTTATTGCCATGAAGTCCCTACTTATCATGAACCGTTAATTGCTATTGTAGTAAGCGCGAGTGTTCTATCAGGACTGACAATCCCCACCTTTACTTGGGTCACTAGTTTGATCGGGTGCATTTAACATTGAGAGGTGTTAGGGTGTTGGCAAGCATCCTATTTTCTAATTGGGGCACAAATCTATTTAAGGCTTCGGTGTCATGAGCTTAGTGCAATAATAAATGTTTTGGACTTCTGAATGTGTTTCAGGGTCTACTATTACTTCGATCTTGTGGTCCACCCTTTTTACTGATAAACCTATGATTTCACTAAACCTTTGTGTTGACTTTTAGCATGTAATTTCAGGTCCTAGGGTATGAAGATTGGACGGGAGCCGTGACGGATATCAATGAAGACGGATTCTGTGTTTTATCTAAAGTTTATGCAACTTTTATTATCTTAAAAAAAAACTTAAGTCATCTTTTGGTATTATGAAGCTTTTGTTTAATTAAATATGTACTTGAAATGTTTATGACTTTTACAACATATGGGACCTAATGTATGAACTCTGATATTTTGCTACGACATCGAATGAAATCTTATCTTAAAACGTCCATTTAAAGGTCGTTTCCTATATCTTGATTGTTGTACTTTGACGTAGCACCCCAATGTTACCATTCCGCTGCTACCTGATTTTGGGGGTGTTACAGTCAACACTTTGAAATTCAAATGCTGTCCCAGACAACTGAAAGGTGCGACTTACGGATCCACCATCAGTTGGATCCGTCCCTTGTTACGGTCGATCCGTAGGAGGAGCTGGGACAGTTTTATCATTTATGATTAACCCTAAATCGATACAAAATATTGTTTTGTACTTAATAAGACTTGTTTATTAGATTCTTCTAGAACAAAATTGCATTATATTTATTATCTTATATATATTAATAACTTGGTTTAATTTCGATCTCTTTAGTCTATCTTCAGGTCATATCAATATCTATTTCTATCGATCAATTATATAATATCGACTTTCTCTAATTAATTATAATTATATATCATTCTCCATTATTTCCATGTTGCCACATAACTCTGGCATCTTTTTACAAATTCTCAAAGAATTGTGTACTTGTGTTGCCAGAATATGCCGCCCAGGGAAGATTTAAGAAGAAATCTGTTAGGAAGTAGTAGAAAAGCGTTCTTTGTGGGCCAAAGCATTGAAAAATACAAAAAGACTAGAGCTGGACTCAAAAAATACTGGTGGATCCGGTATCAACAAAATACTGGAGGGAAAAGTTGCTTACCAGAGTATGCATGGATGTTCGTATATGACATTTTTGGAATTGGCAGCCTCACTCTTTCAAGGGGACTGAACGGTGTAGTCGGACTGAATCGTTTAGGTTCAAAAAAGCTGGAGCAGTTTTGAATTTGCAAATGTGTTGAATGATGACAAAGTGAAGTTTGCTATGTGCCGTCTCGAGGGTCGTGCTTGACCTACGGTGGAACGGAAAATGTTCAGGCTTTGGGGTACTTGATTATGCTTAATCAGATCCACTGGGCAACGTGAAAGCTATGATTGGACCACTGAATACTGCCCAGCAACTGAAATCAAGGATGGGGAACCCCCAGACGCTTTGGACTCTGACTCTGAAGGAGGAATGATATTGAAGCTTACAAAATCGTTCTCCACGAAACTGGCCTTGATGTGTCATGAATTGGTTGCTACTCGAAAAGAAGAAGATTGAAAGGATATATTCGTGGGTTTCCTGAAAGAATTCAAAAGGAAACATCACTTCTTCAAGCCTGCGACCATGCATGGAAGGCAAATCAACGAATGGGTCATGAACTGTGTCGCGTGCAAGTAGTTCAGGGCTAGGGCTGCTAGATGTGTGAAAGCAATAAAAGGAAATGGGAAGGGAACAACCAAATGAAACAAAAAATCAAATCACCAACAGCAACAATAACCACAACAAAACTACAATAACCGCAACCGAAACAAACAAATCATCACCAGCAACTAAACTGGAGAGGAAAATGTGAGGGGCATATGCTGCAGACCCCAGCTGGAGGGAATGATTATGCTGGAAATTTACCAAAATGTAATCGGTTGCAACTACATCATCATGGACGTTTTTGTCCTCATAAAGTTTGTCGGGATGCCAAAGATTTGGGCACCTGAGAGAAAGGATTGTTAGAATTAGGCTTCAAGTGCAGGAAATGACTCCTGCAAAATGTGATATGTTTCGGGCTGTGGAGTGAAAGGACATTTTTCAAAGATAAATGTCCGAACGAAAGAGGGAACCAGCAAAATGATGGAGTCGTAGGGAGCTTACGTGGGTGGTTGAAAATCCACAGCAGAACCGAATGTGGTTACGGGTACGTTTCTTCTTATGTCACTATGCTTGTATTCTCTTGATGCGGCGTGCTTGAGAAGAGTTTTTTTTCTTCTGCGTTTACGCTTTTATTAATTTTACCCCTTGCCACTCTAAACACTAGTACGAGAGTAGAGTTAGCAGACCGGAAAAGTCGTTAAGCCACAAATACCATTTTACGTAGTTGCACCTTAGTCTTGTTAAATCACGTGTTAAAAATAGACTTGTTGCCAACCCGGCTAGGAAGCTTTGATGTTATCATTGGAATGGATTGGTTGGCATATCACCGAGCTCTCATCGATTGTTATGAGAAGATTGTCCGTATTCCTCTTCGGAAATGGCAAGGGGATTCTTGAAAGTTCAAGGCGAGAACAGCGGCCGAAAAGGATCTTAGTTCACTTGCCAGTATCAAGGCTGAATGAGAAAAAGCTTGATGGACATACGTGTTGTCTGTGACTTCCCTGAGTATTTCCAGACGAATCTGTTAGGTTTACCTCTTGTGTCGAGGAGATGAATTTACAATTGATTGTTCCAGGCGCAATCGCCAGTTGTTAGATCTCATACCGGTTAGCCCCTTCAGAGATGTTTAGGATTGTCGATCCCGTAAAGAACTCAAGAAAAGGGTTTTATTCGGACCAAGTCACTCACCATGGGGGAGCACCGTGCTCTTTGTCAAGAAGAAGGTACGGTTCGATGAGAATGTGTATCGACTACAGGGAGATAAACAAGTTTAACTATAAAGAACCGTTACCCTCTCCCCAGAATTGATGACTTGTTTGACCAATTACAAGGTGAGTGTGGTTTCTGAAGATAGCTCTCGCAGGATATCATCAGTGAGAGTGCCGAGAGGAAGATATAACGAAAGAACCGCGATTAGAACCCGATATGCGGGCCGTTGAGTTCACAGTCATGCCATTTGGACTGACAAACGCGCCAGCAATATTTATGGACTTAATGAACGCGCCTGGCAAGCCGTTTTGGACAAAATTCGTAATTGTGCTCATTGTCGACATCTTAATCTACTTAAAAGTCAGGAAAGAAGAACATGAGGTCCACCTGGAAGACGATTTTAGACGTACTCCAGAAGGAGAAGTTGTACGCCAGAATTTTCAAAGTTAGCGAATTTTGGTTACAGAACTACAGGTTTCTTGGTCATGTAGTTCAAACCGTGGTCGGTATCCACGTGGATCCTAGCAAGGTTGAGTCTGTCAAGAACTGGAAGACTCCTGAATCGTCAACTGAAATCCGTTCATTTTAGGATTGGCGGGGTTTACTACGATGTTTATTGAGGAATTCTCCAAGCAGATCGCAAAAGGGCCTCCACCCTGTTGACTCAAAAGATAAGAGCGTATGTGCTGGGGCGATTAAGCAAGATGAAGCTTTCCAAATTCTGAAGGAGAAGAAACTATGGCAATGCTCCTTCGTGTTAGCACACTCCCCGTTGGACCTGATGACTTTGTTGGTCTATTGTATGCATCAAAAACAAGTTTTGGGTGGTGCTGATTTTATATGCAACCGAGGCTAAGGGAGATGCATATGCGTCAAGAAGTTAAAGAAGCATGAGAAAATTTTACCACCCAAGAACTAGAATTGGTGCTGGTGGTGTCGCTTTTAAAATTGGAGACATTAATATTTATGGACGAAAAAGTATTAATCTACACTGACCACCAGAGTCTCAGTACATATTTGACCAGAAGGATTTATATATGCCGCCAAAGGGGTGGATCAGCTACTCAGTGACTTCGAGTGTGTGAATCATTACCCCCGGCCAAGGCGAAAAACGTCGAGGTGGCAGATGCCTTGAGCAGTAAAGAAAGACTCAAGCCCTGCGAGTACGTGCTTGTGTATTAACTATTATTATGGACTTAAGACTTAAGATTTTGGAAGCGCCAAAGCGAAGCTTTCCAAGGCATCTCCAAAGCCCCCACTGAATGGCTAAGAGGATTAGAAATGACACTATTGAGCAACGAGATAAATGGTGGAAATTTACTTTCTTTGATCGTATCTGATTCCATCCAGTTGGTCTGGTTTGTAAGGAAACATTGATCATGGAGAGCTAATACTTCTTGATATTCAGTACATTCGGGTGCGGTATAAGATTGTACTTATGATCTTGTGGAAGGACTTGTCATTGGTTGCTGGTATGAAGAGAGGACATTGCTGAGTATGTTAGCAGTTGTCTTACGTGTTCTAAGATTAAAGCCGAACATCAGAAAAACCCTCTGGATTTCTTCAGCTACCAGGAAATCCTGAGTGCGGAAAATGGGAAATAGATAACAATGGACTTTGTCACAAAAGTTGCCTAAAAGATAGCAGTGGGGCATGATACGATTTGGGTTCGTTGTTGATAGTTTGCCAAGTCGGCTCACTTCTTACTATACGTGAAGACTTACAAGACGGAAGTAACTAGCAAAGAGTTTTTACCAATGAGATTGTAGCGAGACCTTGGTTAGTGCCGGCGGTAGGTATCAATATTTCTGGACCGTGATGGTCGATTCACGTCACACTTATGGCAAGCTTTTCAGGAAGCGTTGGGTACGAGGACTAGACATGAGTACGGTTACCACCCTAAGGACCGACGGTATCAGAGTGATGTATATTCAAGACGTTAGTAAGGAGTTGCTTCGAGCTTGTGTATGGGATTTTAGTGGCAGTTGGGATACTCATGCCGCTCCATTGATTGAGGTTTGCCTATAATAACAGTTACACACAACAAGCATTAAGTGTGCACCATTCGAGGCTCTGTTACGGGCGAAAATGTCGATCCCCCCCGTTATATGGGATGAATTAAGTTGGAGAAAGTCAGCTTATTAGACAGAGAAAATTGTGCAAGACGAATGGAAAGATTTTTCATTCAAGGAAAGATTAAAGAACGTGCTAGGAGTCGCTCAGAAAAGCTATGCATGGATAGAGGCGTTTAAACCCCTTGAATTCGACAGTTCGGAGATTCGAAGTGTTACTTTCGGTATCTTCCAATGGAAGGGGTCGTGGTACGATTTGGTAAAAAAGGAAACTAGCACCCACGATATTGTCGGGACCATTAGAAATCATCGAGCGTTGTTGACCGGTGGCTTATCTGGCTGAAGTTACCAAAGAGCTTAAGTTGTGTTTCACGACAGTTTCATGTATCGAACCTCAAAGAAATGTTTTAGGCTGAGCCAGTTGTCTAAGTACTTTGGTTGGGATCGAGATGATGAAAATCTGCGATTTGTCGAAGAGGCCTATTGAGATCGTTAGAGCGGGATGGAAGAAGCTATAGCGGCAGTAGATTCCCATTAGTCTATGTTAGGTTGGAATACTCTTGGCAAGGAGCTGAATATACTTGGGAACATGAAGATCCAATTCCGAAAGAAAAATATCCGATATCTTTTCTCTGTACCCGTACCTTCCTCAAGTGCCGCAATTTGAGCCTTGAGGACAAGGCTCTTCTAACCGAAGGAGACTGTAACATTTCATATTTTCAGGTCTTTTACGACATCATCTATTTTACTAAAATTTTTTTTCTCGTACGCGTTTACTTTTATTTTTAATAGTTAAGTTAAATCGCGTAAGTTAAAAATTATCGTTTAGCGTAAAACGGGACATCAAACAATTTAAAATGTTTACATTCATTCAAGGGGTTATATAATTATTTTGTGGATATTATTACACTTTGATCATTTTATTTTTATCGGATACGTAAAGTGTATACGTTTCGCGCTATATTGCATGTTGGCACTACCGAACCACAAAAAACTTTCCTACGCTTCAAACAATTACCCACTTTTTTATACCAATATACAAAATTACATAAATATAATCATGTAATCCTCTTTTTTCCCGAAATTCTCTGCATCATATACAAATATTATACATGATATAATGACATTTAACTTGCAAACTTGGTTCAAATTAGGCACCCATTCTTCATAAATGGCACCATTACCTACCATACCTTGGACCAAGACTAGGGACCATCGGCCATTCTCTAAGACTCTTTTAAGTCCCCTTTTGACTACCTAACCATCTTAATACATTCATGACTAGCTAGTAAAACTCATACAAGCATAATACTTAGAGAAAAATCACAAAAAAACATCTCTATTTTCCTTCTATAGAAGCTCACGGCTCAAACCATATACCAACCAATCATACAAACATTTTATTCAAATCCATTACACTTCTTATGTCACCTATTGAAGATTTACTAAGGGCATTTTGCAAGCATTGAATCACCATTCCAAGTATTTTACAAGTTAAAAGGAAAGTTCGGGGTTCTATTAAGGAAAGCTTTAGGGGTTTATTAAGTGCAAGCTTCTTGGTTTTTTTTGTGCTAAACAAGGGTTTAAGTTTTGTACATCCATCATCATCATACCTTAATAAGGTTCCACTTGTACTCTTTATGTTTTTTATAATTTTCATTGTTTATGCACATGGTTTATTGTATTTAGCTTTATTCACCATTTAGGTTTTATTCATGAAAATGAAGTTTTATACTTGAAATGATCATTTTACACACTCATATACATGTGGTGTTATTACTTACATTATGTTAAAAAGGATGAGAAAATATTGTATCAAGCTATTTTGGTGTAAAGATGATTATGGGTAAATTAGGGTTACTTAAGTAAGTTATGGTTTTAAAGTATGTTAATGGAATTGTTAACATTGGTAACTTGGACACATAAGGACTATTATGGACAAGTAAGTGCTAATATAAGGATGATATATAATATATATGATATATGAGACATGTGGTAAAATACAAAAGTAGTAAAGTATAAAGAAAAGATCAAAAATGGATTCAACAAACTCAAGCAAACATTCTGTCCAAAATTCGAATTTTTACATATCCATTTTATATTTTTACAAGATAATACATTTCACGACGATTCCAAAAAAGTAAGAAACTTGTTAAACGGATTAATAACGAAAAAGTTACGTTAAAAAACGGAGTTATACGTTAAATAATACGAGTCGTAGTAAATTTTGATAAAAACCATTTTTATTAAAAATTTATAAACAAGGAAGGTTTTTATTTTTAACCAAAATAATACATATTTTTAGGATTCCATAACGTAAGAATCGTAATTTTTTTAATTTAATAACGAAAAAGTTATGAATTTCGCAAGTTTACGACAATAAATACTTTTATAAAAGTTTACTATTCTTGACAGAATGTTTATTTTTGTAAACCTTCATAAAAATATAGAACTTTCAAATACGAACACGTCCTCGAATAAGAAATCGTTTTATAAACGGAGAGCTTTTTAACGAATAAAATACGACGTGTTTCGGGTTTTACGACATTAAATCGATTAAAAATATACATAAGGTCTGATCAGTGAACAGTATTTTTCACTGTTCACCGTAGTCCGAAAATTCGAAAATGTCAATTTATGTTAACTCGTCTTGATACGCGAAAAAGATGGGCATAAGATCGCGAGAAATCGGGTTTTAAACGGAAAGTACGCCAGTTTACTAATACGATTAATTATAAACGTTTTAACTTGTTATTAACACAATTTTTCCAAAACCATTAGTTGGTTGATTGAGCTATATAATAGAATATTTTGTGGTTATCAAAAGTACTTTATTTACTTAGGGGAGTCTTCATTAATGACGGCCTCTTCGGATGGAGTTTCGACGAGTTGTTGGATTAAACGATTTAAAAGTGTTCCTAACTCCTCGTACGTCATGTCATGACCTCTTTATTATGTTAGCCCGAACGATATTCGAGATAAAACTAAGATTGATTCAATAGTACTTGGTAATTATAAGACATATTGGATTAGGTTACCTTCGGATTCCTTCGTGACGCATTTTTTTCCATTTTGAATACTTGTTGATTTCCATTCACTCAAGGTGAGTTATACCCCCCCTTTTCTTACAATGTTATTACTATCTACGGTAGTGTGTATTACATTGCTTGTTTTACTATTGGACACAAGTGTTTTTCAAAGTGTATGCTATCTAGATTACTGCCTGATTATTATTGCCTAAGTTACCTTATTGCCGTGAAGTCCCTATTTATCATGAACCGTTAATTGCTATTATAGTGAGCGCTGGTGTTATGTGATAGAATCTATCGGGACTATGTCTAAACAAAACCCCACCCTTTACTTGGGTCACTAGTTTGATCGGAGTGCATTTAACATTGAGAGTGTTGGGTTGTTGGCCAAGCATTCCTATATTCCGATTGGGGCAAAAATCTAGTTAGGCTTCGGTGTCATGTGCTTAGTGCAATAATATACGTTTTGGATCTTTCTGAATGTGTGTTCTGAGTCTCACTAATACTTCGATCTTGTGGTCCTCCCTTGTTACTGATTAATCCTATGATTTCACTCAACCTTTGTGTTGACGTTTAAGCATGTTTAATTTCTGGTCTAGAGTATGAAGATTGGACGGGAGCATGCGGGATATCAATGAAGACGGGAATTCTGTGTTTTATCTAAAGTTTATGAAAACTTTTATGATCCTTTAAAAACTTAAGTCATCTTTTTGGTATTATGAAGCTTTAGTTTAATTAAGAAGTTTTAGGAACTTTTAATATTATGGGACTAATGTATTAACTCTGATATTTGCAATGGCATCAAATGAAATCTTGTCTTAAATGTCCATTTATGGTCGTTTCCTATATCTTGATTGTTGTACTTTGAAGTAGCACCCCATTGTTACCATTCCGCTGCTACCTGATTTTGGGGGTGTTACAGTCAACACTTTGAAATTCAAATGCTGTCCCAGACAACTGAAAGGTGCGACTTACGGATCCACCATCAGTTGGATCCGTCCCTTGTTACGGTCGATCCGTAGGAGGAGCTGGGACAGTTTTATCATTTATGATTAACCCTAAATCGATACAAAATATTGTTTTGTACTTAATAAGACTTGTTTATTAGATTCTTCTAGAACAAAATATTTCTTATCACCAATAAGGAAAGATTTTCTAGATTTGGGAAGATTGTTTCCACTTATGGTTAATCTTATTTTGTCTTACATGATTAATATAACTAGCTTATAATTAACCATGTGTTAACTTAAATCATTTGATTAGCAAAGGTTTATGCAAATGATAATATTTTTCTTTGATCATTAACTATGTTTAATAATGCCATATTCATACCTTAAGTGATTTATCGTCGTCAAGTAAACTTTCGACTAAATAACTTGTTTACGTAAACTTTTACGTAGTATGACATTATATTTGTTATTATAAAAAACATGAAGATCATTAAATATACATATCGTTTTTGCGCGAATACTTGTATTAACAATCTCTCCATTTTTGATGATGACAAAATATAAACTCATGCTTATTTAAAAGTTACTAAATAAGTATTTAGTAGATGAGTTTATATTTCTTCTCCCCCTTTTTGTTGAAGCAAAAAGCGTTGTAGAGGTGTTCCTTGCAAGTCTTGTCTTGACGATTACTAAGTCACTTGGTTACGAATGCAAACTAAAAGAAATAAATACTATATTGCAAGTGCTCCCCCTTGGTGTATGCTCCCCATCGCTTGGGGCACCAAAGAATCAAGCTATGGATGTTTGCTACAAAACAAAGTTAGTAGAAAAGCAAAAATATATATGACAATTACATGTGCACACATATACATTTGAGCAATAAAAAACCCTTATCAACACTAGAAATAATATCAAATCCATTATAAGGGACAAAACATAAAATTTGGCATTAAAGCCCATTAGACAACAAATTTAAACTAGAAACGAAAGCAACTAAAGATCCTAAATCTTGGGAAATAATCTTGTCTCTCAAATAATTCAAAGGGTTGAGGTACCACAAGAGTGGATTTAGTGCGGAAAGTATGGTGGGTTTGATGGAGATCCAAGGTGATGTTGAATGTACAAGCAAATGAAATGAACACCTTCTTGTAGGCGTTGGAGTTGGTCAACTTGTTGGTACAACATCTACATATGAGTAGATGAGGGTTGTGATTATTGTTTGGAATTAAGTGATCAAATTTGTTGTGGAGAAAGGGCTTTTCATTTTGTGAAGTGTTCTTGAATATACTCGAACATGAGATGCATTTCACATAATAGTAATCCAATTTCACATTGGGAGTTACTACAACATTGACACGTCATGAGGTGAAAATGAGCTTGTCTTGATTCAAAGACTTCGGGTGGAATAGCATTTGGATCAATTTGATTTAACTTGAGTTTTGAGAGATGTTCTTGGATGATTTTGCTTTTGATTGTAGGTGTGGAGTCATTTAAGGAGATAGATGATAACATCAAATAACATTACATTTATAGCATCATTTATCCCATGAAAATAACCCATTTTATATAATTATTGCAAAGAATTGTTACTTAATCGTTTATATTTGAGAATTGCAGTAATTATGGAGTACTTGGTGAAGATTAGCAAAAAGGCACGCATTCTGGAGTTTAAACGAAGACATTTGAAGATTACTGTTCCGACAACCAATACGTCGTATCCATCAAGGAAGATACGGCGTATCTATGCCTGCACTTCACAAAAGACTACGAAGGAAACAAGATCAATACGCCGTATCTAGAGAAGACCAATACGTCGTATTCAAGCTATGGAAATAAAATATTCTGGAAGATATCAAATGTGGTCCCTACTCCAAGAAACCCCCAATACGCCGTATTGAAGCCTTTTGATACGCCGTATTGACCTTTTTTCAGACCTTATAAATAGAAAACTCAAAAACAAGTTTTAAGTGTGCTAAATCATATTTTTGATACCTAAACCATAAAAGTCAATTTTCAAAGGATAAGAAGAGTAGAGGAGGTCTTGCAACGTAATTAATTCCATAGGAAACAACTTGTAATCTCCTATACTCTTGTAATCGTTCAGTTTTTGGTATCATTCGTTAACTCGGTTAGTTTACCTTGGCTAAATTATTACTCTTGTATTGATTATGACGTATGAAGGCTAATACCTTCGAGTATTAGCCATTATTATGAAGATCTGAATGTTTGGTTTGTTTATCTCGGTTGCTTAATTTATTGTTGATTACTTGTTTATGTTTATCAGTTTATACTTGTTTACATGCTTTTGTATGTGAACCTAATATTAAACCTGGAATTAGTGATACGAACCAAAGTAAATCTGATGCGGGATGGCTCTCTCATATAGTGATTTATACATCCTAGACCAACTAGGATCTCAAATAACGAACATTCTTTTGCTCCTTAGATTGTGAGCTTAGTTGGACCGTAGGTGACCCCAAGGATCAACGAGTACGTTCTCAATTAATTGGTAAAGACTTAGTTAGTGGACTACTAGTGTATGAATTGCCACTAAGTAGTAAATGGGTAAAGTCTCTATGAGCTAGGGTTTAACAAGATCACCATTGCTTTAATCCCTAAGATAGATGATAATCAGCAAATAAGGATGCTTTATGTGGATGCGTTTAATTGTGACAGAATTCTTCGTATCTAGGTCTTAGGAAGAAGTACCGCCTAAGTCTTAAGAATGATATGCCGCCTCGAGATAAGTAATCATTGCACTAAATAAACAAATCAACGTTCTGATTGGATTAATAATGGTTAATACAGTTTTCTTATATTTGGCTAGACCGCTCTTTTATCTTTTTATTTGCTTTGCGTGTGTTTTAGTGTCTTAAGTTGATTTTAGTCACCACAAAACCCGTGCCAGTCTCTTAGGCTGAAAACCCCCTTTATCAATTAGATTTAAGATTAACATAGGTTTAACATAGGTTTAACATAGAATATAATTAACTTAGTTTAGATAACCAAAATATTAATAAATTAAAAGATTGTTTCTCGCTCTTAGTGATCGACACCCTACTTACCACGAAACTACCACCGATCGGGTACACTGCCCGTTAAAGTGTTGTTTTTGGTTAAGTCGGTAAAATATAAATTTAAAATTTGAAACATAAATTACAACCACACAACGACACAATCAAATTTTTAGCGTTGTTGCCGGGGAGTGAAAATTTAATCTTGATTTTTATTTGATATTTTGGTTTTTAACATTATATTAGATCTAACCCTTAGGATTAGTGTAATTTAGATTAGTGTATAATTCTGTATATTATGTATATTTGTGTATTGTTTGCCTAATTTAATTGTTTGTGTGTTTAATTGTTTTCTATAATACACTGTTCTGGTCGATAACTTGATACGACGTATCCACTTCCATTGGATACGGTGTATCCAACTTTCTTATCCATTACAGTGTATTCGTTCAAAAGATTAATACGACGTATTCATATCTATTGAATACGGCGTATTGATTATCTGATACAGTAACAAAACTGGTTTTTCGTATTCGATTTCTGTATATCTGTATTTTGTTTTCCCGAGCCTATCATACTGATTGTTTATCCCTTATTTCAGGTAGAGCATGACAAGGAGTTCAACTAAGGAACTATTTACACCCTTCAAGGAACCGAAACAAGAATTTTGATCATCTAGGAAGCTTCTCAAGACACTAAGTCTTGACGAATCAAGATCACCCGAATTCAATCTATTTTCTAATTTAGAAGAATATTCTGAGGAAGAAGTTGCGGAAACAATGGCGGAAACCATGGAACAATACACGAGCAAAACTCTAGTTGACTATGGATCGGGAATTGCTAGGCCTAAAATCGATGACAAAGATAACTTTGAATTAAAAGGCCAATTTCTCAAGTAACTACGTGACAACACCTTCAGTGGTTTGGCTCATGAAGATGCGAACGAACACATTGAGAAAGTTCTTGAGATTGTCGATTTATTCCATATCCCTAATATGACTCAAGACCAAGTGATACTTAGAGCCTTCCCTATGTCCTTAACTGGAGTTGCAAGTTGTTCGCTAAGAAACAAACCATCTGTTTCAGTCACAACCTGGGAAGACCTTAAGACAAAGTTTCTAAGCAAATATTTCCCACCTGCTCGTACTGCAAAGAAAATGGAGGAGATCAACAACTTTCAGCAAGAACCAGATGAAACCCTTTACCAAGCATGGGAGTGATTCAAAGAACTCTTGATGAAGTGTCCTCAATACTATTTAACAGAGACGCAGGAGGTAATCTTTTTTTATAATAGATTGGATGTCCAAACTAGATAGATTCTTGATTCAAAAGGTGTAATACCGTCTAAGACTGCTGCTGATGCAAAAGTAGCCATCCAAGAAATGGTTGAATACTCTCAAAAATGGCATAATGGAATATCTAGGACATGAAGTACTGAAACTTCTGACGGATTGGCAGCCATACAAGCACAACTTAATAATCTTGGAAGAGAAATCAAGAAGGCGAATGAAAAGGTTTATGCTGCTCAAGTAGGATGTGAACAACATAAAGGGCCCCACTACACTAAAGATTTCCCACTCAAAGAAGAAGGTAAAACCCTTGAAGAAGCTTACTACACTCAATTTGGTAGACTTTTCCAAGGAGGAGGATATAGAGCAGCAGCTCCAGGATTCTACTACAGGAACAATGCAAACCCTTCGTACCAAGAACGAAGGCAATCTATAAAAGAAACCCTGAGCAAGTTTATGAGTAAATTAGTAAAGATACATGAAGAAAACTCCAACATGATTAAAGAAATCCGAGTTTCGACTGATGCGGCCGTACGAAACCAAGGAGCTTTGATTAAAACTCTAGAGATTCAAATCGGGCAAATAAGCAAGGTACTACAGGAAAGAGGATTTGGAAGCCTACCTAGATCTACTGAAGCCAACCCGAGAGATCATGTCAAATTAATTTCAACCGCTGCTAAAGCTGATTCAAACTCAATACGCCGTATTGGATCACCCCAATACGCCGTATCCACTCCACAGAACAAAAGATTCATGTTCGAGTCAAGAAAAATGACAATCCCATTTCCAAGTCGTTTGAATGATTACTACTATAAGGAAAAGAAGGGATCGTATGGACCATCATTCTTGGAAGCTTTCTCCTATGAAGCTTCACATATCGATAAATCCATACCCCGAAAAGAGAAAGACCTAGGGAGTTTCACTTTACCTTGCTATATTAATAATGTTTGCTATGATAATGCCCTTGCTGACTTAGGAGCTAGCGTAAGTGTTATGCCTCTCTCGACCTACCTTAACTTAGGTTTAGGCGAATTAGCTCACACTAAGTTGATAGTTGAATTAGCATATAGGACCATGAAATATCCAAAAGGAATTGCTGAAAACGTGCTAGTAGGTATTGGTAAATTTGTTTTCCCTATAGACTTTATAATTCTTGATATGCCCGAGGATGTCAAAGTGCCCTTAATCCTCGGAAGACCATTTTTATCTACCGCCTACGCTAAGATTGATGTATTCAAAAGGAATTTTACTTTGAGGATTGGGGATGAGAAAGTTATTTTCAAAAGTGTTAAACCTTCTAGTAGTTTGATTAAGAGGGTCTACATGTTAAGCTTAAGAGAAAGAATGGAACTTGATTTAGAAGCTAGGCTAATGGGAGAGACTTTGGTGTTAAATAAATCATTAGACCCTTTATATGGAGATTACATTGAATTGAATGATCTTAATATACCATTAGAGCTTAGGAAAGATCAAGTTTATGATTTGATGCCCACCATTGAGGAAGGTGAGGTAATTAATGAGCCCATGATTGACATAATCAAGACTAGGAATAACGAAAGTTTTGACGAGTACCCTAGTTTTTATGACTTTGACCAAAAGATCCATATCGATTGTGCCTACAACTTAAGATTTTCATACATGATAGGTTTCGGGCATGTAGGTGTTAATTTTTTCCCAATTTTGTCTGTAAATATGATGTCTAGGGAGTTCTATAATTCTATAATAAAGGACAAAGTTGAACTCAAAGGAAAGAATCTAGTAGGAGCTTTTATGAATGTACCTATTTTTGTCGAATTTTTTTTGTAACACATTTTGTAGTGATGGAAAATATGGATGGCTACCGAGATCAAGACATGGGAGATATTATTCTAAGAGAACCGTTCTGCAAAGCTTCATGTGTGGAAGAAAAAATGTTTGATGGATTAATCACTATCCGCAATGGCAGTGATAACGTGACTTACCAAATGGCACGATCACGTCTAAGGTTTAAACATCTATCCAATGCCCAATGCAACAAGATCAAGCCATTACTAAAGGTGAGTTTGCACGATAAGCTGAATGGAATCTCGCATCCATACCAAAAGCTTAAGAGTTTCTACAAGGGGGTCTTGAACTTAGGACCCGAATATGTCCGAGATGCGAAGATGGAAGAATGGCTCACACGCGGGCACATAAGCGTGCATGAGATGGAGTGAAGAAAGTTGGAAGGAAAAAGTCTAACTTAAAGACTAGCTGAAAGAAAAGTGCTTCCCGGGAGACAACCCAGATTGTTATTTATTTTTATCAAGTCTATCTTCCCAGACATCAATACGGCGTATCCGCTCCATACCATATGGTGTGTTGAATGTCTGGACGCTATCTGTCCTTTATTTATATGCACTTTAAACATTATTGTCAGTTATGTCAATACGGTGTATTCATGTACATGATACGGCGTATTCCAGTTTATGGATATGGCGTATTGGTTTCCTGTACAGTTTATTTAGCTTATTTAATTAACCGTAGATACCCGAGATAGGATTTTGCATGTTTTTCCTATATTTTGCACAGGACCTCGCTGCAAAGAAATCGACGAAGTTGGTGAAGTATCTACAATCTGGAAATCTAAAAGTGTTGGAGTCTTGAAATCTCAAGACGGCTATTCAACACACATTCTTGCTCATAAACTCAACTTGGAGAATCTACCGAGCAAATTATCAGGGGTGTTTCTCATTCTAATTCTTTTAATTCCTGTTTTTAATGTTTTATCTATACAACGAGGACGTTGTATAATTCAAGTGGGGGGATGGGAATTAGAATGTATACTTGTCCTATTTTTCACATAAAATGCTTAAATTATGCTCAAATTTAAAAAAATTCAAGCATACTTTTGTGAAATTACTTGTTACATAACCTGCACACAATAACCCTTATTAGATATTGTAAGGATTTAACCTTATCCGTTTCCAAATGTTTACCCAAATTCCATAAAATATGAGTGTGCCGGTGATGTTGTAGACTTTAGAACTTGGCTTGGTATATCTATTCGAGACCATAATAATGAGTACTATGGATTTAGATGGAGTAACTTGTTTAAATTGGTAAATTTCTAGGATTACACCCAAAAAGCCTTTATATGTTGTTTTATTAACTAACTACACTGGTTAGTTAAATCCCCGTATAAACCCTTTGTTTACTCTCATCTTAAGAGTAAGATACCCCTAGAAAAACCAATAGAGCCAATCCTTTAGGAATAACACCAACTGTTTGTTTCGTTACACCTTTACACCTTAGCCTACCCTGTTAGATTAAGTCCATTTATCAGTTGCTATTTGCCTAAAGTGTAAAGTATGTATCTCCCGAGTCTTGTGTCAATTTTCTGTCTTTGGTACGGTTGGGAAGAAATTTGCACATTGCAAATGGGAATGTATAAAGTAGTCAAAACTCATGTATTTTTACCACCAACACAATTATTGGTACGTCCGAAGAATGAAGAATTATCGAAGGAATTATCCAGAGTTATTATGATCGTGAAGATGGTGAAATTACACCGAGTTTCGTAGTTAGTATATGAAAAAAAGAAAAAAAATTAGAAAAATCGCAACAAAAAAGAGGAGGGAAGTTTGAAGATAATCGTTTCACAAAAGCAAAGACCGAAGGAATTATATGTAGGATCGATTATTCGTTGATACGTCTTATCAATGATGTAAAGTTTTGTATAAAGTGGTTGATATCGCCACTCATCTTGTAAAATTATGTAAAGTATGGGATGATTGGGAAGTTGACCGTTACGGGAACGCCAACTCAGGTTGTTGTTTTTGATCTATGATCAAGACGTGTGTAAATAGTTATGTCTTTTTCATGGTAACGGTCGGGAAAAAGTGTCTAGAAACTTATATCTTAGACTTAATCTATTCGTTTCGTAATTTTTATTTAACAATTTATTTCCCTTTCCTAATCATTAACCATGGGTTTTACGCGAATGAGGATGTGATCGAACATGCATGTCTATTCCATCGTTACGGCCATGTATGCATGATTCAGCTGCCTTGTTGGTTTATTACTATTGGTGAAAGTTAGAAGATCCATACCCTATATCATTCTTCATCCTAACCCTTGGTTAAACTCGAAGGAGGATGTGATCGAACACACATGTCCATTCCGTCATTACGACCATGTATGTGTGCTTCAGCTGCCTTGTTAGTGTGGTACTTTTGGTGAAAGATTGTAAAATGATCAACCCTAAGCCTTATTATAAAAACCCATTTTACCTTTATAAACTTGTTACTCCTTAGCTCTAGTGGTGGAGATGTGTATCCTTGCCAAGCCTATGATATAATACTCGTCATAACCGAGCAATTGAGCAAATTAGTTACATGTTACCACATAGATTAGTTGAGTGATTTGAGTGTTTTCATCTTTCTATTTCGTGAGATGTTTGGTTGTGTACTTGTAATAGATCAAATAAGTACTTAACGGAAAAATCCTTAGGGATACATTTTTGTAAACTTCTAAAGGCTACTTGAGGACAAGTAGGATTCAAGTGGGGGGATATTTGATGACATCAAATAACATCACTTTTATAGCATAATTTATCCCATGAAAATAACCCATTTTATATAATTATTGCAAAGAATTGTTACTTAATCGTTTGTATTTGAGAATTGCAGTAGTTATGGAGTACTTGGTGAAGATTAGCAAAAAGACACGCATTCTGGAGCTTAAACGAAGATATTTGAAGATTATTGTTCTGACACCCAATACGCCGTATCCATCAAGGAAGATACGGCGTATATGTGCTTGCACTTCACAAAAGACCACGAAGGAAACAAGATCAATACGCCGTATCCAGGGAAGACCAATACGCCGTATTCAAGCTATGGAAATAAAATATTCTGGAAGATATCGAACGTGGTCCCTACTCCAAGAAACCCCTAATACGCCGTATCGAAGACTTTCGATACGCCGTATTGACCTTTTTCCAGACCTTATAAATAGAAAACTCAAAAACGAGTTTTAAGTGTGCTAAATTATATTTTTGATACATAAACCATAAAAGTCGTTTTTCAGAGGAGAAGAAGAGCAGAAGAGGTATTGCAACGTAATTAATTCCATAGGGAACAACTTGTAATCTCGTATACTCTTGTAATCATTCAGTTTTTGGTATCATTCGTTAACTCGGTTAGTTTACCTTGGCTAAATTATTACTTTTGTATTGATTATGACGTTTGAAGGCTAATACCTTCGGGTATTAGCCATTATTATGAAGATCTGAATGTTTGGTTTGTTTATCTCGATTGCTTAATTTATCGTTGATTGCTTGTTTATGTTTATCAGTTTATACTTGTTTACGTGCTTTTGTATGCGACCTATCATTCAACTGGATCTAGTGATACGGACCAAGTAATCTAGATGCCAGGATGGCTCTCCATATAGTGATTTATACATCTAGACCAATAGGATCACAAATAATGACCTATCTTTGCCCTTAGATTGTGAGCTTAGTTGGACCGGCAGGTGACCCCAAGGATCAACGAGTACGTTCTCAATTAATTGGTAAAGACTTGGTTAGTGGACTACTAGTGTATGAATTGCCATTAAGCAGTAAGTGGGTAAAGTTTATATGGGTTCAATAAGATCACCATTGCTTTAATCCCTAAGATAGACTATAATTTGCAAATAAGGATGCTTTATGCGGATGCGTTTAATTGTGACAGAATTATCGTGTCTAGGTTTAAAGAAGAAGTATCGCCTTAATATTAAGAATGATATGTCACCCCGAGATAAGTAATCATTGCACTAAATAAACAAACCATCGTTCTGATTGGATTAATAATGGTTAATACAGTTTTCTATCTAATTAGCTAGACCACTCTTAACTTTTTGTTATTTGCCTAGCTTGCATTTAGGTCTTAAGTTGATATTAGCACCACAAAAACCCGTGCCAAACATATAGTCTCTCAGCAGTAAACCCCCTTATCCATTAGATTTAAGATTAACATAGGTTTAGCATAGGTTTAACATCGAATAGAATTAACTTAGTTTAGATAACCAAAATATTAATAAATTGAAAGATTTGTTTCCTCTCCTCTTAAGATCGAACACACCCAACTATATACCACGAAACTACCGACCGATAGGGGGGGGGTTTTTTTTTTTACAACATCCCGTTAAAGTGTTGTTTTTGGTTAAGTCGGCAAAATATAAATTTAAAACATAAAATAACAAAAATTACAACCACATAACGACACAGTCAAGTTTTTGAATATGAGGTTGTGATAGTGTGTCTTATAAAAGACATGGAGTGTATGCTTTGGCATGAAGGTTCTTGGATTATATGGAGGAGGTATTTTATCCTAAGGTTTAAGAGGGTAAAAAATAATAGAGTGTAAATGAAATTGGATAGGTTCGTCAGACTACTGTTCATACGGATCCACATATTGCACATATTGTTTGGTAGATCTGGTATATTAACGAGAACACACAAATATGACAAAGAACATGTTAATAATGTTTTTTTCATCAACTCAAAGATACGTTATTATCTAACCACAAATAAAGCATGCATACCAGTCATAAGCATACAGTTTTCCAAAATAGCATAGTTAAATGCAAAGATACTACAAGCATTCAATAGCATAATATTATCCTAAAATAGCAATCCATGATTCCTAGAAAATGAATTACTCCTAATAATTTAAAATTGATCCACGTGTGACCGATATCCTAGCAAAGGAGATGATTGGTTTGAGCTCTCGACCGATGATGGTGAGTTATGTATGTCAAGCTTAACTTCTTCAATCTCATTCCTCTTTTTCTTATTTTTCCTATTGATGGAGCTCATCATTCGATAGTGCATGACGAATTGTAGTGTAGGGTGAGGACGAAAAAGTTTTGGATGTTTAGCAAGAACAAATCAGTAAAGATGGGTAATGAGTAAACCATATAGGAGAGGATAATCGACCCGATTTTTGACACTTTCAATCTTATGAGCGATGAAGTAGGCAAGGTTAAAGCCTTGGGAGTTTTTGAGATTGTAGAGCATGATGGCAGAGCATGCATCTAAGGAGATTTTGTGAGTGTCGACACAAATGACATTCTCACGAACAATGAGTTCCCAATCCTTGATGTTGGGAGGAAGATTATCTCGGAGGATAATAGTAGGGTTTGAGTAATTTTGATGACTTGATGGAATTTAAATGTTTTGAACAACATCTTTAATGTTTGGAAGGTTAGTTTGACAGGGGACATGTTTTTCATGAGTAGTGTTCATAAGTTCTAATGAATATTCCTTTGAGAAGACACATGTTCCTTTATACGGAATTTGTAGGACTTGACCGAATTTTCTAGTGTCATTACAAAATCTTTGTCTCGAATGGTGAAGCTAATAAAGAGACATATCACTCACATTATGAATCAATTGGAATTTGCGATAGAATTTGATTACAAAACGAGGACAAATATGACCGTTTAGAGTGAGGAGACAATCAAATTGAATTGATTTGAATTGATCAACGATATCGTTTCCAAAGGTGAAGGAGGATTCAATGTGTCTTCCTTTATGAATGAAGCGATTTCTAAGGTTATTAAAAGAACTTTTGACATTATTTGGAGTAGACTTTTGGTGATGGATTTTTGGTATGTAGGCTTTAGTTCTTTTGTAGTAGGGTTTCATCATTCCAAGCATAATTAAACCTAGTAAATTTATAAAGATATAATTAAAATATAGACAAATATGTCAAAAATGAGTTATTATACATATGTTATGTAGAGATGCGTGTTTTTAACTCATGACGTAGTTAATCACATATCTCCTTTTTGCTCTATCTCTCAAATCAAATGAGTCAAGACAATACATTAATCGCAAATCTTGAGGGTTCATTCATGAGGGAATAATCGTTTTTTATTTGTATTAACTTAGACAAAAATAAGTATGTTAATTGTTTTTGGAAAGTATATTAATCTATTATTTCAAATCTTTTGCCTTTTATGGAAAGAAAAATAAGTGTTTCAAATAAAGATTTAGAAAGGAAAAACTTACAATTGTGATTGTAGATGTCTTGATATGTATGGATCTATGTTAATTATAGCTTAAAATGATGTTGGCGGGAATGATCAATCTTGGGTGATATGAGAAGTAGGTGGTGGTGTATTATTAAAGAAGAAGGCAAGTGGTCCAACAATTTAAATGTAGGGTAACCCTGCTGGTGTACGGGTCTACCAAATGAGGACGGATCTACCAACTTATGGATCCGTAGGTCGCAGACACTCGAAAAAATTGGCAGAATTGGTTTTTAACCGAATTGAGACAAGGTGTTGTGTTTTTGGCAATTGAAGTGTGTTATATATACTATTAGGAGCGTGTGATTGAATTTTTAGAGTTGACATTCGAGTTTTGAGTGAACCGTCCAACTTGTCTTGAATTTCTCGATGGAATTTCAACGTAGTCGATCCTACTAGGAGTTTGTTAACTTTTAGCATAAATTTGACCATTGCTAATAACACAAACATTTATGAACATTAGACTTAACAAAGCATCGTCAACACAAGTGTGAATTGCAATCTGTTCTTTATCTTTTCAATCGAATTTGAAGTATTAATTTTTTGATATTTTATTTTTTTATGTTTTTTTCAAATTTCATTATTGACCATTACTTGGAGACCTTTGAAAATATCTATGGTCATTTTATTGATATTTTCTTTATCTAGTAAAATTCTAATCTCGATTATGTTCATGATCGAAGGTTTTGTAATTGGAACTTGTAATGAGAATTAACATCTTTTGAATAATGATTAATTACTTCATTAGATTTCTGTTTACGATTATTTTTGAGATGATTCAGGATCACTATCCATGATGAGTTCCATCCTTCCTAATCCTAATCTTAAATAATTAAATACTTCACGTTTTAAAGGCTTAGTAAATATATCGGCTATATTATCTTCGGATGCAACTTTCTCGATAGAAATGTTGCCCTTTTGGACGTTATCGCGAAGAAAGTGGTAACGGATTTCTATATGTTTAGTTTTAGAGTGTTGTACGGGGTTTTACCTGTAAGTCGATAAGCGCCTTTTATTGTCGCACATAATCGGAACGTCGTCGAAGCGTATGTCGTAGTCGATGAGAGCTTATTTCATCCATAGTGCTTGTTGACATGCCTTCCCGGCAAAGACGTATTCGGCTTCGTCGGGAAGATAGCAAGGGCTGTTTGTTTCTTAGCGAACCAAGATGTCAAACAACATCCCATGAACATACAAACACCGCTAGTGCTTTTACAATCAACGTGATCGCCCGCATGGTCGGAGTCGGCATAAATTATAGTTTCTACTCCGGTTCCTTTCGGATACCATAAACCTAAATGTATAGTTCCTCTAATATACCTAATTATAAGTAGCTTAAAAAAAACAAAACGTCTTCTAAGTGGGTAGTTCATTAGGATTTTCTGAAATGAAGCACATCAGCAAAACCACTAAACATAATATCAGGCCTACTTGCGGTTAAATAAAGTAAACTACCAATCATACATTGATATTTAGAGCTATCCATGTAGTCGGCTTCATCGTCCTTAGTGAGCTTCATCTCCGTTGACATCGGCGTCTTAGTTGGTTAGGAATCTTCCAACCCGAACTTCTTTAACATCTCCTTGATGTACTTGGATTGATTGAAAAATATTCCGTCTTCCATTTGTTTAATTTGAAGACCCAAGAAGAAGTTTCACCTCCCCATCATATATCTCAAACTCGACGTGCATGATGTTGCCAAATCATCAAAAAACATAAGTTTTTGACTCGAGTAGGAACCAAATATAATGTCGCGACATATATTGAACAATGATAAGATTGAGGTGCTTTGATTTCCTGTAGTAAAAGTGTGTTTCGACCATATCCCTTGAATACTCGTGTTTTATCAAAAATGCTTTTAGTCTATCATACCAAGCCTTAGGAGCTTGCTTATGACCATACAAAACCTTTTTAAGTTTATAAACATAATTTGGTTTTTGAAAATCAATGAACCCTGGAGGTTTAGCAACGTAAACATTTTCGTTTATAAAACCGTTTAGAAAAGCATTTTTTACATCCATTTGGTATAATTTAAATCATTTGACAAGCAATAGCAAGAGTATTCTAAATTGACTCTAACCGTATCAACGGAGTGTATGTTTCATCATAATCTATACCTTCTTATTGATTATATCCTTGTGCCACTAACCTAGCCTTATTTCTAGACACTATACCATTTTCGTCTAATTTATTTCTAAAGATCCATTTTGTTCCTATGACGGATTGATTCATGGGTTGAGGGACTAAATCCCAAACATCATTAGCTAAAAATTGATTTAGTTCTTCTTACATAGCTACAACCCAACTTTCATCTTTTAATGCCTCATTAACATCTTTGGGTTCTATGGTGGATATAAAACAAAAGATATTACTATGATCTTGGGCTTGAGATCTTAAGGTTCTTTGATTAAGATTTCCTAAGACTTAATCTAGTGGATAAATCTTGGACTCCTTAATGTTAACAACTTCGTCAACTTCTATCGACTCATCTTCTTCATTATTATTATTTACTACTTTAGTATAGTATTATTTATAAGTAAATAGCTTCTTCTTTCACCACAATCATCATCAACCAAATGGTGATAATTTTGGTAGGTAGAGAACTTTCATCGAATGTCACGTTGATGATTTCCTTCGACTTTCATTGTATGTTAATTAATACTTGTAGCTTTACTATTTTGGAGAATATCCTAGAAAAACACTTTCGTATGACTTTCGGAGCCCAAACTTGGTTAGATAGTCTTTAAATTTAAAAACGAAGCTCATGCATTCCAATACTTTAAAATATTCTAAAGAGGGTTTCCTACCTCTAAATATTTCATAAGGGATTTTTTTTTTTTTTTTTTTTTTTACTTTTTTTTTTCTTTTTTTTTTTTTCCTATAGGTCATGGATGTTTTTTTTTTTCCTAGTATTGTTAATTAATATTCTATTTAGTATATAAGTTGACGTGTCAACGACATTGCACCAAAACTTTTGTGGAATGGATTGTTCGTTAAGCATTGTCCCAGACATCTCTTGTAAAGTTCTATTCTTTCTTTCTACTATCCCATTTGATTGCGGAGTACGTGAAGCCGAGAAGTTACGAGTAATGCATTGTGCATCACAATAAGCTTCGAATTGTATTTCATTATCAAATTCCCGACCATGATCCGTTCTAATAGCTACTATAGAACTACCTAGTTGGTTTTGAATTTTCCTACTCAATATTTCAAATTTCTCAAAAGCTTCAATTTTAGGTTTTAGAAATCTAGTCCATGTATATCTAGAATAATCATTTACTACTACAAAGTGTATAAATTACCTCCATAGCTTTTAATTACCGACGAACCAAATAAGTCCATATGTAATAATTCTAAACATCTTTTAGTGAAAACCATATTTTTAGCTTTATGACTTGCATGAGCTTGCTTCCCTATTTTGCAAGCATCACAAAAATGTTTATCATATTTTAGCTTAGGTAGGCTTCTAACTAATTATTTAGATGACAAAGATTGTATCAAACGCATATTGGTGTGACCAAATCTTCTATGCCATAAGGTAGAGTTATCTACTATCATGGCAAGACATAGTTTGTCTTGAGACTTATTTCCTAATTTCATTACTTATAAACCATTTTTCCTAATTCTACTTCCTATGATTTTACCATCTTTAGTTATTTCACTACCTTCTTTCGTGAATAAGACTCTACACTTATTGTCACAAATTTAACCGACACTAAGTAAGTTAAATGCTAAGTTATCTACGTGTTCTACATTAGATATAGTGAGAGAGTCATTTGAGATTGTACCTTTGCCTCTTTCCTTTTAAGTTACTTCCAAAGACAACATGACCTCCGTCGTATGCTTTGTAGGTAGAGAATAGACTTTTGTTACCGGTCATATGTTTGGAGCAACCACTATCTTTGATCTATTCATCCAGTTCCAAGCATGTTCTCAAGCATACCTATTTCAACAAAAACAAATTCAAACGTTTGGTCCCCAATATCTCATGGGTCCGAAAATGTTAGTGTTGTACATCCCTTGAATTTGTTACAATTGATTAGGATATTAAAAGGGGATACAATTTCCCATATGTATAAAGCCTTGACTTTGATGGTTGTTCTAATTCATAGGATAGAGGTTTTGGTGAATTGGTTCTCTAGAGTTTCTTGTAGGTTGAGGTGTGTTGTATCTTGGTTGAGAAAAGATCTTTCTTCTAGGCAGAGGTGTTTTTGACCTAGACTCAATTTTGACATAACCTAAACCGCTTTAGGAGAGGTTACTTTGACTCTTCCAATTCTATTATGTATTAAAGTTTCTTCCCTAGTAATGAAAAATACTGATCTCGAAGACATGGGTGGACTAAAAACATGTTCTGCCATTTTTTTAGCACCCGTGCGACTCACGGATCCAGGTATGGTGGATCCGTGCACCTTTATGGTGGATCCGTCAGTGGCATTTGCAGCGGACGACCCAACAAAACTTATGGATTTGGTCTCTTTTGACGCTTTTAACTATTTATCAAATCCTAAGCCCTAATTTACAACTAGATGCTTTGATTATTTAACATTTCTCTTAGTTAATTTGCGCTTTAATATCAAATTTTTACAAACTTAATCATAGTTTCCCTTAAGTCAAGGGCGTTTTCCAATTTAATTCTCGACATAACTTACACGTAATATCAATTTCATTACTTCTCTCAAGTTTCTTAATTTTCTCGTTAAATTCTAAAACTTTATTTTCTAAAAGATCTCTTTTAGTTTTCAAAGTTTTGTTTTTGTTAATAATGTTTAAGCTAATTTCACAGAAGTTATCGTAATCTATTTGCATATTATCATTATCAAGAGAAGACGCATTATCACTATAATAAGAAGAGTTAGGAATGACCTCATTTGACGATTGAGCATAGAACAAGTTTTCATCGATAGATTTGTCTTCTGCTGCATGTTGTTTGCTATCACTCCACGAGCCTCCAATGAAGGCCTTTTGATCTTTGTTGCGAGGTGGTTTTGGACAATCGCCAATGAGATGATTTGGATCACCGCAACATTTTTGGTCATTCTTTCCTTTCTTCTCATCCCTTTGTCGGAATGACTTCTTTTCTTCTCTTGGTTGCCTAAAAAATTTACCCTTTCTTCTAAAGAACTTTTTGAAGTTCCTTACGGCCATATCATATTATTCGTCATCACTTCCAAATGTCGAAGTTTCATCATCACTAGACTCTTTCTTAGCTTTCAAGGAAATAGACTTAACTCTTTCCTTTTCCTCTATAGATTTTAGAATCTTTTTCCATGACAACTTCATGTACCCTTAAGAATTGCCGATAAGCTCGTCTAGAAGCTTAGTGATGAACAAATCTTTCGATTCCTTCACGTATAATGTCAATCAATCCCCCCTTGGGGAAGACCTTTTCTCTCCATTTAGGATGTTTAGTCCCTAATAGAACTTCCTAACATAGATCATGCTAGAGAACCTTCAACAAGAGCTTAAGACTAATAATAATAGTGTAAAACTAGCAAAACCGCTATCAATAGATTCCCCTTCTTCAAGATAGTAAATTATTCAAATGATTAAACACGAAGATAATTTTATATCCTTTACAAGGCTTAATAACAATGATTTGAGATTATCAACATTGCCAAAATATTCTTTTGCCAAATTTTGTGTTTTTTTTTTTTTTTTTTTGTTGGGGTTTTACATCATAAAATTCTTTCGTATTTCCTTTTTAGGTAAAGCATGTATATATAAGAATCCACTTTAGCTTCAGTATTTTTAGGCTAAGTCTCTTTTTAAGATCGTCAGATTGTTCTTCAAAAGGAACAACCTCTAAAAATAATAGTTAACTTCATTTTTGGCAACCGGTAGAAAATCACCATTCAAGATAATATGCCAAAGATCTAAATCTTTTGCTTTCACATAAGTTTTGAATCTATTTTTTTTGTCCGTTATATTAGAAAAAATATGAAAAACACTTCAAAAGTGGTGGTATTTGCATAGATTGGCCCTTCTTAGGTAATTATCCAATCCATAATACGATCTCTAGCATTACATGTAATAAATATACGTTAAAGATCTTGAGTGACCTTGGCTTCTGATACCAATTTGTGGGAAACTAAATTAACCATGATTAGTCTGATTAAAATGCAGGTTTGTTTATTAGTGCAATGATTGACTTATCTCGAGGGGCATATCATTCCTAGATTTAGGCGATACTTTTTCCTAAAACCTAGACATGCTAATTCTGTCATAATCAAACGCATCCGCATAAAGCAATATTTTGTTGATTATAATCTAGCTTAGGAAAACAATAATGGTGATCTTATTGAATCCTAGCTCAATGAGACTTTACTAACTTACTGCTTAACGATATCTTATATACTAGTAGTCTACTGTCCAAGTCCTTACCAAGGGAATCAGAACGTCATTTATTGATCCCAGGTCACCTGCTAGTCCAACTTGTTTACTAAATCAATGGCAATGATAGGTCATTATTTGTGATCTTATGATTCTAGATATATAAATTACAGATATAGAGAGCTATCCCGGTATCTAGCTAGCTCGATATTTTGCATTTCCTAGATCCAGTTGAATGATAGGTCGTATACTTAAGCACTAAACGAGTATAAATTGATATTCATAATCAACAGTCAACGATAAATGAAGCAATCGAGATAAACAAACCAAACATTAAATCTTCATAAACATGGCTAATACCTAAAGGTATTAGCCAATAACCATTGTATCAAATACAAACATAATAAACAAATCAACCAAGGTAACCTAACCGAGTTAAATGAATGATAAAAAAACATAAACGATTATTAGAGTATAAATGATTAAAAGGTGTTTTCTATGGAATTAAGCACATTACTTAACCTTCTCTACTCTTCTTGCCTTTTGAAAATTGACTTTTATGGTTAGGGATTCGAAAATATGTTTAAGCACACTCTAAACTTGTGATTAAGGATTTGTATTTATAGTTTCTAGAAAAACGTCAATACGCCATATTGGTTGAGGTCAATACGGCGTATTGGGGGTTTCTTAGAGTAGGGACCACGTTTAATATCTTCTAGAATATTCAAATACTCGATTTTGGATATGGCGTATAGAGTCTTCTGGATACGGCGTATTTCTCTCTAATTCTTTGTGGTTTATAGTGAAGTGCAGGCACAGATACGCCATATCTTCCTTGATGGATACGGCGTATTGGTTGTCAGAACATTAATCTTCAGATTTCTTCCTTTAAGCTCCAAAATGCGTGCCTTTTAGTATAACTTCACCAATTACTCCATAATTACTACAATTAACAACTTTAAGCATTTAAGTACCAATTAATGCAATAATTATATAAAAATGGGTAAGAAACATGGGATAAATGATGCTATAAAAGTGACGTTATTTGATCTCATCAGATATCCCCCACTTGAAATCTACTTGTCCTCAAGTAGAGTTTAAAATTTTTATGAAAATGTATCCTAACCGTAGTCAAGGATTTTTCCTTTAAGCAATTATTCGTTCAATTACTAGTACACAACCAAACGCCTTACGAAATAGGAAGATGAAATCACTCAATTCACTCAACTAATCTATGCGGTATCATGTAACTAATTCGCTCAATTGCTCGGTCGTGATGAGTATTCTATCATAAGCTTGGCAAGGATACACATCTCCACCACTAAAGCTAAGGAGTGACAAGTCTACAAAGGTAAATTGGGTTTAAAAGGTTCAAGGGTTTGATCACTCTTTCTAGTCTCTATCGATACCAATATTTCAGAAAAGGCGACAAAACCACACATACACATCCATAACGATGGAATAGACACATATGATTGCTCGATAGTTAACTCGAATAAGCTAAAGAATAGGAGTAGTAGTCTTTACCAAAAGTCGTAAACCAGCAAGGGTGACAAACCACATATACACATCTGTAACGATGGAATAGATTCATTCCCCTACTCGAGTAAAACCAAGGGCTAGGACGAAGAGTGATATGGGGAAGGGATCTTCTAATCCTTCACCAATAGTAATAAACCAACAAGGTGGACAAAATCACACATACATGGCCGTAACGACAGAATAGACATATGTGATTGCACGCATCCTCATTCGAGTAAGACCTAAGGTTACGGATTAGGAAAGGGAAAATAATTGTTGTGAAATAAAAAGAACAAAACAAATAGATTAAGTCGAAACAAATAAGGTACAATGTTGTTAGTACTTTCCCGACCATTAATGACATCAAATAACGTTACTTTTATAGCATCATTTATCCCAAGAAAATTACCCGGTTTTATATAATTATTGCAAGAATTGTTACTTAATTGCTTAAAGTTGTTAATTGCAGTAATTATGGAGTACATTGTGAAGACAAGTTAAAAGGTGCACATTCTGGAGCTTAAATGATGATATTTGAAGATTGCTTATTTCTGACTATATATGCCGTGTCCAGCAAAGAAGATACGGCGTATCTGCGCTTGGACTTCACAAGAAAACGCGTACATTCAATACCTAATACAGCGTATCCTGCTGATTATATACGCCATATCCAGCTGGTCAAACAATCAAAGACCCTGTAGTAAATGTAATTGAAAACAGTTATTACTGATTGATTGTAAACGTAGCGCGTACTCCAAGGAATTTAACCCAATATGTCATATTGACCTCACTTAATACGGCGTATCAGCTCATTTCCAGAGCCTATAAATAGAAGACTCAAAAACGAGTTTTCAGTATGTTTAATCATATTCTCTATACCATAAACATAAAAGTCAATTTTCTAAAGAGACGAAGAGCAGCCAAGGTCAAGCATTGATACTAATTACATAGAAGACACCGTGTAATTTCTATACTCTTGTAATCATTCAGTTTTTGGTATCGTTCGTTAACTCAGTTAGTTTACCTTGGTTGTTTGATTATACTTATATTATTACAATGGTTATGGGCTAATACCCTCGGGTAATAGCCATCTTAATGAAGATTCAATGTTTGGTTTGTTTAATCATGATTGCTTAATTTATCGTTGATTTTTTAATTATGTTTATCATTTCATACTTATCTATGTGCTTGAATATGCGACCCATCATTCAACTGGGTCTAGTGAGACTGACAAAGTGATCTAGATACTGGGATGGCTCTCCATATCGCGTTTTGTATATCTGGACCAATAGGATCACAAATAATGTCCTATCTTTGCCTTTAGATTAGTGAGCTTAGTTGGCCTGACAGGTGACCCTTTGGACCAACGAGTATGTTCGTAGTCAATTGGTAAAGACTTGGACAGTGGACTACCAATATATAAAATGCCGTCAAGCAGTAAGTGGGTAAAGTCCCGATGGGCTAGGGTTTAACAAGATCACCATTGCTTTAATCCCTAAGATAGATTATAATTAAACTAAAAGGATGCTTTATGCGGACGCGTTAACTGTGACAGGATTTAACATGTCTAGGTCTTAGGAAGAAGTACCGCCTAAGTCTTAAGAATGATATGCTGCCTCAAGATAAGCACTCATTGTACTAAACAAACCAACCAGCGTTTAATCGGATTTAATATGGCTAATATAGTTTTCTATCATTTGGCTTGACTGCTCTTTTATCTTCTGATTATCTTCTTGCGTGATTATTGTGTATTGAATTGATTTTAGTCACTACAAAACCTGTGTTAGTCTCTCAGGCTGAAAACCCCCCCTTTTATCAATAGAACTAGGTTTAGCATAGGGTTAACAATAATTAGAAATAACATAGAATTAACTAGACTAATTAATTAGAATAAAATACTGATAGAATATAAGGTTAACTTTCTCGCTCTTAGTGTTCGACACCTTACTTACCAACGAAGCTACATCTTGACCGGGTACACTGCCTGTTAAAGTGTTGTTTTAGGATAAGTCAACTAAATATAAATTTAAAACTTGGTAATCAATAAATAAAACCTACACGACAACACACCAAGTTTTTGACGCCGTTGTCGGGGAGTGAAAATTGTTTAATCTTTATTTTTATTAGTATTTTTAACCCTTAATTAGCATAGCTTAGAATAATTTAACTAGCATAATTTAATTCTGTTTGTATTTGATTAATTGTGTGTTTAATTGTTTGTTTAAATTTCTGCATTATTTAATTGTTTTCCAAGTACTCTGTTCTAGTCGTAACCTTGATACGGCGTATTCACCGATTGAATACGACGTATCTGACCTTCTAAACAGATACAACGTATTAGTATCCCGCTGCGTATACGACGTATTATGCAATTTATATACGACGTATTAACAGTAAAATTCGTTATCTCTGCAAGTTTTAATTTTCCTAGAATAGCTTTACTTTGAATCATGTCTTTTATGTCGAGAACATCATTTGGATTCCACCCCTTCCAGTTTTCCTATCCTATAAGGAGACTAACAATGGAAGAAATATTATACAAGTTCATCGATGAAGAAAGACGAGAACACAAGGAAATGGGGGCATTCATTAGAGAATTCAAAACAACTAACAAGTTGTTACTTAAAGAAAGAAACAATTCACTAAGAGAGCTCAAATTCGAGGTATACTGGTTGTCGAAAGCAATTAATAATGCCCAGATATCAGATTGTGAAGTCAAAGGTGTGACTACTAGAGGAGGGAAAACTACAACCGAAACCATTCGCGATACAAATATCATCAATAAAGAACCTCCAGTACTTCATCATGATAAACCCGTAGGACCAAATGAAGTCCTCTTCGAAACCAAACCTCAAAAGACAAAAGAACAAACTGTTAGGCTTCCAACATTACCAATTCCTTTTCCCCACAAGTTAAAGAAAGAAAAAGAAGAAGCCCAACAACGAAGGTTCCTAGAAAATCTAGAACAACTTCATATAAATATCCCATTCACCGAGGCCCTTGCCCAAATGCTAAAGTATGCCAAATTTCTAAAAGGTCTGCTGTTAAACAAAACCAGGATAGAGGAGGCTTGCAC
>BQNB010026171.1:0-58888 GCA_026074375.1 Tanacetum coccineum
CCTTTTGGGTCGGGGCGTTACAATATATGCATATTCTAGTCTATCGACCTTAGAAATGACTAATGAAACCATAGTTTAACATTGCACAGGAAAACGTTTTCATAACAATAGTAATGAAGTAACTAGGTTAGCACGTTTTCTCTCTTAATATCTCCAACTCTTTTAATTTTTAGTATTTAATTTTATTGTTATTTTTAATTCCTTTCAATTCAAATCAAAAACCATTTTATAAATGTGACATTTCAAATTAAAACTAATTATAACTTAGCTCTTGGGACGACCATGGATTTACCATTCTGTACTACCCATGATCGGGTTCTCTGCCTGTTAGTGCGTTGTCAGGTAGATCGAGTTTTATAAATTTAAAACTTGGTAATAATATATTTTAAAATAAAATACGCATCAATGTTTGCACTCATAGTGAGTGGAGCAGAACCAAAGAACATCAAAGAAGCAATGGTTGATCACGCTTGGATAGAAGCGATGCAGGAGGAACTTCATCTGTTTGAATGATTAGATGTTTGGGAATTAGTCGACAGACCTTATGGGAAAAACGTTATTGGAATGAAATGGTTGTGGATAAAAATGTGATGAAGAGAACAATTTAATTCGAAACAAAACTCGTCCAGTGGCTAAAGGATACAAACAGGAAGAAGGGATAGACTTCAAAGAATCATTTGCACCAATTGCTCGATTGGAAGCAGTCGAGATATTCGTTACGTATGTTGTACGCAAATCATTCACTGTCTACCAGATATACGTCAAGACAGCTTTCCTTAACGGACCTATGAAGGAAGAACTGTACGTAAGTCAACTAGACAGATTCGTAGATCCACATCACCTTGACAAAATCTACCATCTCAAAAAGGCACTTTATGGACTCAAGCAAGCTCCAAGAGCGTGGTACGATAAACTCTCTAAATTCTTGGTATCCAAAGGTTTTTCCAAAGGTTCTATTGATCCAACTCTGTTTACAATTAAACACGGGGAAGACATATTGCTTGTGTAAATTTACATTGATGATATCATTTTTGGGTACACAAACCTAAATCTTTCTCAAATGTTTGAAAAACTAATGCACAGCAAGTCCAAAATGTCTATGATGAGGGAACTAAAATTCTTTTTAGGACTTCAGATTCACCAATCCCCAAGTGGTATCTTTATTAACCAACCTAAGTATGCTCAAGAGATACTTAAAAAGCATGGTATGACCTCATGTGATAGCATTGATACACCAATGGCTACTAAACCCCTAGATGCTGACTTGAGTGGAACACCTATAGACCAGATAAAATATTGTAGCATGGTCGGGTCATTTGATGAGGCGTCATTTTATACACTTTTTCGAGGCCATTTAACCCCCCAAAATCATGCAAATATGCCCAAATTATGCACTTAATCATTTCTTTTTGTTGTTTAGCATTTAGGAAGCATTTGGAGGAAAAACACGTGACTTAGGCTCAATTTGGGAAGAAACATGACAAGAATGCAACTCTACAATATTTTGATCAAGCCTATGGTTTACAGTGCATGGAGACGCCATCACCATTTCTTGTGATGACATCAAGGTTCAAAGACGACGACTTCAGGACTTTTTGTGACGACGTCATGATAGCTGACATGAAGAAGCTCTAAGAAGATTCTGCAGGCATATGGCGTCATGATTTCTTAGCGACGTCGTCAGGATTGAAAGTTTATATATAGAACCCTTAATTTTTATGTTTTGTGTGAAAAAACGTAGAGCATTCGTGGGATAACTTTAGGGCAGACATATTGGTCGTTTTTAGGGTTTTTAAACCCTTAGATACTCATTGTAACTCCATGTTCAACTGTAGTGATGTTCTTTATCTTTTTTAATCATTCAATATGTCTGTGTGTTGTTTGATTAATTGTTCTTCGCTTTCAATTAACATGATTGGCTAAATTTAATTGTGTTTACTTATGATTATATGAAACTTAGTTAATTATCTCTTTTATAATTTCTTTTTGTTAGCGGTGTGCGCGTTAGGCTTTAGAAAACTAGCTATTTGATCTTCATAGCATAGCATAGACGTCTAGGGAAACGCGATTAGGTTAAGAGGATACCCACATTCTAGATCTTTATATCTAGTTTTCTGTAAGGGTGGAAACCTAGTTATGTATTTATTATGCGTGAATTTACTATTAGACGTGAGCGGTGTCTGTAGGTAACCACCGTCTAGGTTGTCACTTAGATAGCGGACTTGACCAACCCGCTACTGAATTAGGGGAATACTTACTCATTACACTAACGAGGGTGACGGGTAATAAAACTAGAGCGAATGAGTAGAGACTAGTGCATGATTAGATAAACACATTTGTTTAACCATACGAGTTTTTCCATCACTTTACTTTTCTACATAATTAGAATAAAATTAGGAGTAGTTTAATTAGTAGTTTAATCAACCCCCTCTTCAAAACCAAAAATTTACTTGCTTTCTAAAAAAATATAAAAATACAAAAAATAATCTTCCCTCAACCTTTAAACCTTAGTAACCATACAATTCGAGCCTACCAAAACTATTCCCCTAGAGAACGATTAATCCGTCGAGTCTTACCTATACTACACTACACTAATTAGGTACACTGCCTAGGTAGGTTGTAAAACTTTGGTTTGCAACAATCCGCACATCAAGTTTTTGGCGCCGCTGCCGGGGAATAGTCTAGGTTTCAGATTCTATCTAGCTTAGGTCTACTCAAGAGATTCCTATCAAGTGAGATTTTTATTTTCTTTTTAGTTAGTTTTCTTGTAGTCTATCTTTTCTTCGTTTCCTTTGTTTGTAAACCTTTATTTTTGTTAACCATCATGGGAGACGAAAATCCACCTCATTCCTTAGGAGATTATTCCTGACCAAGCCATGAGGGATATCGAAACACCATTGACCTCCCCGAAGGGAACAATGTGGTGCCTCTACGATCCGACACCATCCGATTGTTGCAAAATGGATGCTTATTCCACAGACTCTGGTTTGAGGATCCAAATCAACATCTTAAGGACTTTTTAAAACGTGTAGACTTACTTGACCTTAATGTTGAAAATACGGAAAGGACGCGACTGTGTTTATTTCAATTTTCCCTTCGCAATCAAGCTTGCAATTAGCTTGAACGTCTACCTACGGGATCCATTTCTACTTAGGAGGATCTCACTACCCGTTTCCTTGCTTAATATTCCCACCCGGGAGAACTGCTAAACTTAGAAATAACATTTTGATGTTCCAACAACATCAAGGTGAATTTCTTTTCTGAAGCATGGACTCGTTTCAAGGAGTTACTCTAAAAAGTCCCTTATCATGGTATTGATCTTTGGCTTCAACTTCAAATTTTTTATGACCATGTCAATCTTGCCATAAGGCGCACCATCGATCAATTGGTCGATGGTAAGCTACATGACAAAAACTCTGAGGAATCTTGGGCACTTATAGAGGACCTCGCCCACTATGATAATGAAACTTGGAACGACCCAACAGACTTCGCTAAATCAGTCAAGGCAATCTCTTTGCCTCAAGATGTCCCAATTGCATCTGACCTTCGTCTGGTTGAGCTAGAAAATCAAGTCTAACGCTTGATGGAAGCTCATCTTGCTCTTAAACCATCCATTCAAGTGAATAAAATAGCGTCTTCATGCGAGATTTGTAGTGGTCCCCATGACACTTAATATTGCATGAAAAATCCCGAGTAAGCTTTTGTTGACTACGCATCCTCGCGTACCGACAAAGCGGGAGGTAAGTGGTTTACTTTCAAACTCAAACAAAATAACTGTGGTGACACCTATAATCCATCATGGAAAAGTCACCCAAACCTTAGGTGGAGGCAACCTCAAAACTCTCAAAACAATTTTTCAAACCTACCTAATCATTTTCAATCAAATAGTTCGATCCTGAACCGTACCTTCAACAACAATCCTTAAAATTTTAATAATCAATCAAATCTTGAAGTATTGGTGTATAACTTTATGGCATCTCAAGACGCTCGATTATCTAAGTTTGAAGCCGATTTCAAACAACAACAAAGCAAGATGACCAATAAAATCAACACTTTCCTGAAGGCCATCGATGACCGAATGACTGGAGCACTTTCCAGTGACACGGTTAAGAACCCAAAGTTGATTGTTAACCCCACCTCTTCAGTTTTGTCTGCTCGTTCTTACTTGATGGAGGATCCCTAAAGTTCTTCCAATCCTTCCAATTTGGTCAATGCTATCAAAACGTGTTTCAAGTCAACAAATGATTTCCAAAAAAACCAACCTCAACTTAAAACTTTATCGGTCAATGAAAATGAAACACAAAAATCAAAAGAACCTAAAAAAGCTTTAGAAGATGAATTAAAGGATTTGCATCTTAATTATCTGTTCTTGAAGTTTTAGCCCATGCTCCCATGTACAACGCCCTTTAAAATCAATATGTAAAGAGTCTTGAGTTAGGTAAAATGAGCCCGCTTTCATTCAAGGAGAAATTCTAAAGAAAATGAAGGATCTTAGATTTTTTCCTTACCTTGTAGACTAGGGGACTCCAAGCCTTTTGATACCTTAGCTGATTTAGAGTCATGTGTGAATTTAATCCCATTATATCTCTTTAAAAAGCTTAAAATTATATTATTAGAAGAGACCAAAAATGTCTTAGGGTTAGTAGATGGAACTAAGTCGTATCCTGTAGGAATTGTGAGGAATGTAGAGATTCACGTAGAAAAGTTAAAACATTTGGAGGATTTTTACGTCATTGACATGGAAAAGGACCCTACGTGCCCTTAAGTTATAGGAAAAGGATTTTTAGCAACCGTTAATGCCGTAATAGATTGTAAGAAAGCCAAAATAGCGGTACAAGAAGGAGTTACTAGGTCAATATTTAGAGTTAAATAAATCAACCTAGGTGTTGAAGATGTACCATATTGGACTACCATAGGAAAACGAGAGTTTTCTGAACTACGACCTTGTACAGATGGGATGGGTGCCCGACGCACTTACTATGCAAAAATTATAAATGTGATCATGTTTTGTTTTGTCTTTAACTTTGTATTAATTGCAAATAAAAGTATTTTGCGATGACATACGTCATAGTTGAAATATCCGGTTTTTAAGAAACCATATTAACAAACATGTAAAATACATAATTTTAAATTAACCATATTTATTATGTTTGTTGTTTGTTTCATGAGTCATATGTTTGTACTAAACCATTTTATGTCGGTTTATGCAAGAAATTTCATTTGCCAGGAAAAAAATTACTGCGCATAAGTTTGTATAGACAAATTTCATTTTCCAGAAAACGCTAATTAATCGCTAATCTTCCCACATAGCTGACAGACGCATTACAGGAATTTAATCTTGACGGTGAGTCCACCACCATTGTAGTTGTCTTCAAACGTTCATGTTCTTATCTTCGAGAATTTTGAAAGTTTATTTTGTAGAAATTTCTTTCTAAAACTTATTACTTTTCTAGATTCCGCCACACAAAAAAACAACCCAAGATTTAACACTTAAGTTACTAACATTCTATCTTTAATTTTGCTTTTTTAGGATTTTATCATGATTATAAGAGGTTAAATATACATTTACCATCGGAATCTTTAAACTTGTAAGTGTTTTTGTTCATTTATTTTCAGGTTATAACTCGATATGAGAAAGTCTAAAATCTTTAGATTTTTCACTTGAACGATTCATTAGATGAGATTATCCACAGATATAACAGGTTCTTGTATGATATTGACAACAACAGGCGAGGAATATAGTTTTCTCTTGTCTTTTTATTTATCTTCCCTTTATTTGTTTTTGGGTACTCATAGAACATTGGGGACAAAGTTCAAAATAAGTGTGGGGGGTAGTACCTTAGAAACTATTCTTTCATTTTCATTTGCTTTGTTCTTAAATAGATGTGTAAAGAGTATACCGGAAAACAACTCAGTCTTTAAAGACGTAACTTTGAACACTAAAACATTAAAAAAAAATTATGGCAGAATATCGTGAAACTGTAGTAAATTATCTAGAAGCAGTCCCATGGATACGAATTTGTATACTAGCAAAAAAACCTACCACTAAAAAATTCCACCCCAAAAATGTGAAGTTCGCCCCTAGATCTTTAGGAATTAAAGCATTCATCTTTAAGTGCTTATGAGAGTGTACCGGTAGTATTATAATTTCTAGAACTTGCTTTAGCGATGTATCTCGAGACTGCTAAGGAGATCGTATTCGTGTGATTAGGATTTACTAAGTGATAAATCATTAGGGATAACCCTGTGAGTTTTTCTAGCCTGCATTTTCCTATAGTTAGTAATGAGCTCCTTGGATCATAACTATAATTACCAACCCACAACCCTGCTATAACTCTTTTTAAATGCAAGTCCACCCCCATAAACCCCTCGTAAAGACCTAGTCCTATTTGTTATCTTCTATAATATTTCCAGACGGCGGAAAGGGGATATTACTCTATGGATGAAGATCCTGAACATAGACTATTCTGGATTATATATAACTAGTTGAAATTGTTTACACCCCACCAAAATATAACACCCAAACGTCCTTAGCCTTCCTAAGAAGTACTTCATTTTCATTAGGTACATTAATTTATATCCACATTGTTTACACGCTAGTTAATTGTTTACTGTATTACATAGGTTTCTAATAGTCCAGTCAACTGAGTTTTACGATGCGAATATCTAGTTTATGGAACGATTGAATATCATGGCGGTTTTTATTAAAACGGCAGAATTAGAAGAAAAGTTAAGTTCAGTACCCGAAATATATTCCTAAGCTTTCTCTAGGTTCTTCGTTGATCCTATCTCAATTGCAGGTCATTAGTTAGTTTCAAATGTTATTGGACAAAAGTAAAAACTCAAGAGTAAGCTACAACCTATAAACCCTGATGTATGTTATATTATTTTATACATTTAGATAGATAGCGCCGCGCAAAAGTGTATAAAAAATCAAAAATATAGAAAAGAAAAAAAAAATATGATGATACATCTGGCTGCCATCTCAGCTATACTGCTTATGTCAATGAAGACTTCGATAAGAAAAAGAAACGAGTTCTGATGTAAATGGTGAAAATAGTCCTAGTGTTTTGTCAATCTTAGGCTTACAACAAGCCTTCTACATGTATTCCTTGTGACACATAGTTAGCTGCCCACTCAGTAAAATATCCCCCGATAACCTTAACCTGTTTTCCTTTACAACCCTACACACTATAACGCTAACAAACCCTTTATAAAAAGACCCCTTTGATAGTAATTCCTAGGTGCTTACGACACAGTGGTGGAGGTTTTGATCCTTTATCAAGCTTATGGTAATTATATACTAGGACAAGTAGTGAGTGTTATTTTCCCATTTCCATTCATTGTTATAATTCACTATAAACTCGAGAGAAAGAGAGAATCCAAACACTTATGAGAGGTGCTAGTATATAATTTATGTGCTTTTAATTACGAGGTTGATTCGGTTATGCTATAAATTATATTTGTTGAGTAGGTTAAATGCCCCCGACATTGCGCGATCTTACAAGGTATAAAAGAGCATCCATTTGCCACGAGCGTTAATGCGAAATCCCAAGTTAGCGTAGGTATGTAGATTGAGGTTCAATTTATACAACTTTTTATTCGGGGCTATTTAACCTTTAAAATCATGCAAATATGCCCAAATTATGCACTTAATCATTTCGTTTTATTGGTTAGCATTTTTAGAGAATCAATTTGGAGGAAAAGAAAAAACTGACCTTTAGCGGCTCATTTGTGAGGAAGAAAGCGGGACACAAGAAATGGCAACCTACTACAAAGATTTGGGATCACAGCTAATGGTTATAGTGCGTGGACACACTGCATCACCATTTTCTTGTGACGACCATCCAAGGTTGCACAAAGAACGGTTGACGTCGGACTTTTTCACAACGAGACCTCACATGATAGCCGACATGAAGAAGCTCTAAGAAGATTATGCGGGCTGACGACTTCATGATTTCTTAGCGACGCCGTCAGGATTGAAAGTCTATATACAAAACCCTTGTTTTTATGTTTTGTGTGGAAAAATGTGGAGAATTCATGGGATAGCTTTACAATAGACATATTGGTCATTTTTTAGGGTTTTTAAACCCTTAGATACTCATTGTAACTCCATAGTTCAATAAAGAAGATTTTTATATCCCTGTTTCAAATCATTCAATCTGTCTCTATGTGTTGTATTGATTAATATGTTCATTGCTTGTAATTACATGCTGGCATAAATAATTTAATTGGATTGTACTTACTGATTGCATGAAACTATAGTTTAAATTCATATCTCTTTTATGATTAGCTGTCTTGTTAGTGAGTGTATTACGCGTTTTAAGGCCTTTAAAAAACTAGCTAATTGCATCTTACATATCATACTTAAGATCATAGGGAAACGCGATTAGGCTATAGAGGATACACACATGCTAGACTGACTATTCAACGAAAGAAACCACATCACCGCCCCGCCCACCCACGCATCTCCCCCTTAAACCCCTATCAGCCCCCAGCCCCACGTCGGCCCCCAACTCCGACCCACACGCCCAGCCACACACCCGCACCACATCCATCACTCCCGCACCCCACCCCCCCCCCCCCCCTCCATCCCTCTTCCCCCCACTCCGCCCCCCGCCATTGAAAAACACAACCAGCATACACACAAAGTCTTCCAAGGTAATATGTGAATATCTCTTATAAACAGCACTGAGAAACCCTTGTTCAGAAGTAGGTTTTGTCATTCTTCTTATCTGAATAGATGACTTCACATCACCAATCACATTTTTAATTAGGTGATCTTTATGAATTCTTGTATTGGGAATGGTTAGAACTGTATAGGAATTAAGGATGTTCCCCAAATCAACTTCTGGTTCATCTGCATCACCGAAGAACTCAACATAAGTGGGTTCAAGTGTATGACTAGCTCCCATTGTGAACATGTCTTTAGGGCTAGCTGGATCAGATGAACTAGCAGTATTAACTGATGGATCAACAGTATTAAATTTAAAATGACCAGTATTAACTTCAGGACTGGCAGTATTAACATATTGTCCAGCAGTATTAACTTCCTTAGGACTGCTATCATCTTCATACTTATCTTTTTCATCATTCTTATTATCTGGACCATCTTTAACCCGCTTTTGATCATCAGCAGCAGATTTTGGTTTACCATTACCAACATTCTTGGAAGGTGAATCAAAGTATGAAGCATCTTTCCAAATTGGCATCACAATACAATCTTGACTGATTTCTTCTTTCTGTGTAGATGTACCTGCATTAAGTTCTCCTTGTGTACTTGCAGATTCATTAGTGATTGTACCTGCAGCTACTGGAACATAATTCATAGATTAGGTTAGAGAATCATTATCAAACAGCCACTTTGTACCATTCCCTTCTATCATAGGCTTATTCTCTAAAAACCCAATATGCAAGTTTTCTTCTACCCTCCTGGTTCTAGTGTTGTATACCCAAAAAGTTTACTACTCAAAGAATATCCAACAAAGAAACCTTCATCACTTTTGCCATCAAACTTGCCTAAATTGTCTAAAGTATTAAGAATGGTAACATGACATCCAAATGGTCTCATAAAGCTTAGAGCTGGTTTAAAACCTCTAAAAAGTTCATAAGGTGTCTTGTTATGAGGCTTGACTACTAAGACTCTATTATGTTCATAGCAAGCAGTACTAACTGCTTTAGCCCAAAATGTGGTAGGTAACTTAGAGTTAGCTAACATTGTTCTAGCAGCCTCAATTAGTGTCCTATTCTTCCTATCAGCCATACTATTTTGCTGAGGAGTCCTGGCTACACTGTATTACCTCTTAATACCTTTTTCTCTACAAAAATCATCCATAACTTTATTCTTAAATTATGTTCCATTATCACTTTAATTATTTTCACTTTCTTATCCACTAGGTCTTCTATTTCTTTGATAAAGTTCTTGATAATCTCACTGGTTTCATCCTTAGTTGTTAAAAAGAAAACCCATGTAAACCTGCTATAATCATCAGTGACTACTAAGCAATACTTCTTATGCATTAAACTACTCACAAAGGTTGGACCAAACAGATCCATATGAAGCACAAACAAAGGCTTAGTAATTGGATTTAGAACTTTGGACTTACAAGAAGCTCGGTGTTGCTTCCCTTTAAGACAAGCAACACATGTTTGGTCATTTTCAAAACATTTTGTAGGAAATCCTCTTACAAGATTATCCTTAACAAGCTTGTTTATGTTCTTAAAATTAATATGACCAAGCCTCCTATGCCAGAGCATTGATTCATCTGATGTAGCCTTTGCAACAAGACAAGTTAAACTTTCTTTAGGAACAATGTTCTTCATATCAAAACTGTACATATTGTCCTTTCTAGGAATTTTAAGAAGTATCTGACTTTCATCAGGCAACTTAAAATTAGGAGATAAGATAAGACATTCAGTGTCAGTAAAAAGGATATAGTTCTTTTTGTCACACATTTGTGAGACACTAAAAAGGTTGAATTTTAACTCATTGACAAAGTATACATCTTCAAAATCAAGGCTATCAGTTTTAAGTGTTCCTTTACCAGAAATTCTACCACCATGTGCTCCTCCCCCAAATGTAACATAACCTCCATCAAATTCCTTGAAATCTGAGAGATAAGCTATGTTCCCAGTCATGTGCCTTGAGCATCCACTGTCAATAAATCCTGTATCATCCTGTTGTGGCTTGCCCTGCACATAAAAATAAGGAAATTAGTTTGAGTTCCTTTGGGGTCCCAAGCCATGACATACTTGGATCTGCTCTGTGCATCAATGTAGTTAAATCTTTTAGAAAACGCAGTGATGCACCGTTAGGTTTGGTAGGTCTCCAAACCCAACATGCTGAGGTATTGACAACATTTACCCTTTTTTCCCTAACAGCATTAACTGGTGCTGTATATGACCTAGCAGTATTAACTGCTTGGGCCTTTCAGTATGAAATAACCTCATGCAGTTATTAAGCTTTTTTGATAAAAATTAAAAATTGTGCTAGTAATGTTGTTTTTCTTATAAAAAGGGCCTCTGATTAGTTGATTGTGACATACACACACACACTAAAAAATGTGACATTATTATAGCCACTATGAACTGCTGGTTTGGGGTGAGCAGTATTAACAGGCCTAACAGTATTAAGTGGTGTGAGGCTAGTTTTTAGTAAAACTGCTCTTGGAGTCATATTCCTGTGTGCACTAGGGTGTGAGGTTTTGGCATAATAGTCATAATCCACCCTATTGTAATTATTCCTAGATACCATCCTTTCCCTTTTGATGGTAATTACAGTTAATCTGCACATGGTCAAAACTCCTACAAATAAAGCAAGCTTTGTTATACATCACAAAATCACTTCCTAGTTGATTGGACTTCTATCCATTCCAATTATTTTGACTTCCCCTAGGACGTACAATGATCTATACATCTCAACATACCTAACTGACATTTTTAACTGGTTTTTTCCATGATTTTTAGGTTTGACAAACTCTATCTTTTTATCAACAAGAAAAAAAATTTCTTTATCACATTAAAGGAGACTCAACAAAGCTACTGTGTATTCTGATACTTGTTCATTTACCAAAGAGTCAGCAAAATTTTCCCTTAAATCATCTAAATTTTTTTATCACAACCATGTTAGACTCTAGCTACTATCCTTAGAACAAATAACTTTGAAATTCTGTCTTACAACACTTCATCAAGACCATAATAAGACAAATCAAGTTTTGTAGGTGCATTATAGATTAAATGATGGGGTGGAGGAACAACATTATACCCCAAACCCTTTTCCCTTTTGTCCAGTATCTGACTCCCAACTACTTATGCTAGGCTCTTTAAGATTATTAAAATTTCTCAATTTTAAATTTCAAAACCCTTCTATTTTTCTTAGATTAACTTTTTCAACTCACCCTCTTTTGTTTTTTTAACCACATCTTAATTTCAATATTCTTTGCAATCTCTTCCCTATTTAAGAACTGGAACTTCTTCACTAAAGAAGAACCCTCATTCTTCTATATGTGACAAGTTGTTCTTCTAAGTGCTTAAACCCTTTTATAAGTAGCTGCTGTAAATTCATTTGATTAAGCTTAAACAATTATATCATCATACAATTTCTTAAATTTTCAAGTTTTTGAGTCAAAGTTTTTAGTGGACACACACCACACACATTGTATACCCCAGAGTCTAAAAACACCATTAGAGGCATGTTTGTCTAAACCTGTTCTTCTGCCATATCACTCCAGTCAAAACCTACACCATCTATAGCCAACATTGCCTTTGAAGATGTGTCTTCATTGTTTCCTTGCTTCCTATGTTGTCTTGCATATCTGAACTGACCCTGCTTTTGTTTCTGGTGCTCTACATTCCTGACAAAGTGTCCCAATCTTGTTGACATTGAAACACTCTACCGTTGGAATTATCATACCCAGCATATCATTAGCATTAATTGAAAATTTCGTGCCTGTTCTCTAAGTACCTTTTTGCCTCATACTTTAAGCAGAGAGAGCTGCCGCTTCAAATCCATTGCTGTCCCAATCATCTTTCATGATTTTGCTCTAAGTCCTCTATAGGAGATTAGAACCATTGGGATTCACAACCATGAAAAGTCATACACGTAATATTCACTGAAGTTACATAACTAACTTGATGACAAGCAGTGTTTATAATAAAGGACTAACAATACTCACTTCATATGCAGGATTAGCAGTATTAAAACATCATTATACATGCTAGTGACTTGAGCTCATAAAGGACACAAGTTTTGAGCAACACACACAACTTTGCAACCAACAGATTTTCTTAACATCTTGTTCAACAATTTGAAGTGTTGTATAAATCATCAATGCTCATTTTTGCAATATCATAGCCTTATTCACAGACTACAAACATAAGTGATTCCACTTAAGTAGGCAGCTGTTCAAAAATTTTGAATTTAAGTCTTCATGAACGATGGCCACACCTAAAATTGCAAGCCTACTAACAATCTTCTGGAGCCTGTTAAAGATAGAGTCAAGAGACTCTGTGCTTGATGCACTAAAATTTTCATATTGTTGCTTCAAAAGTGTCTTCAGTGTTTTCTTAGTACCTTCATTACCTCCAAATCATGTTTCGATAGCAGCAAACATTGTACTGACTGAAAGTAAGTTGATGTTCATCGGGAAGAGCCATGAGTAGCAAGCTTCTAGCCTTCACATCATTCTTATTGTTGGTCTTTTCTTCAGTAGTTACAGGTACTGACATCTTTGTAACTGAAGTACCATTCTCTTGTGCTATTTGTGGTACAGATACCCATGAGTTACCATTCTCTATGACCTCCCATAGAGCATAGTCTTGTACCTGGAAGTATTGCTTGATTCTTATCACCCACATCTCATACTCACCTAGTTTGAGTATGGGTAGCTTAGCAGTAGTATTACTATGTGCAGATTTAAATTCCATAACTTCTAGATCAAAGTTTCAGAACACAAGGCTCTGATACCACTTGTTGATCCCAACTAGATCTTGCAAACCTTGTAAAAGGGTTAGTTGTATTGAATAGATTCAAGACAACTATGCTTAGAAACTTTGTTGATACTAAGAGTATGCGGAATCTACTCTTTAGTACTTAGAAGAATATGAATGTAATAGTAAACTCTGATACAGTAGAATGAACAATGAATATAACCAAAAAGCTTCAATATTATTATGATGAATACTACGAGTACTTTGTCTAGTACTAGGGTTTACAACCTTGAAGCTATGAATGTGTCTATCGAGATGTGTTTATAACCAAAACATAGGATCTCCTTTTATACACCAAGGAGTCCTTTACAAGATAACTACAAATCTTCTAAACTTCTATGATATATAAACATATCTTCTAAATATATAAGATATACATTAAATCATTCCATGCATATCACAAAACATGCTTTTATCTCTTCAACAGTTATAATCTTCATGCAGCAGTACAAACTCTTCTAGCGGTATTAAGTTCAGTACTGGCAGTACTAACCTAGTTAGTACTGTTAGTTATATCTTGAGCAGTATTAAGTTCTTAAACTAGAAGTACTAATCTTGTGAAGATTTATTCCCAACAGGTATTAGCCATTATTATGAAGATTTGAGTGTTTAGTTTTGTTTATATTAATTGCTTAATTTATCGTTGATTGCTTTTTTATGTTTATCAATTTATAATTGTTTACGTGCTTTTGTATGCGACCATCATTCAACTGGATCTAGTGATACAGACCAAGTAAGCTAGATGTCAGGATGACTCTTCATATAGTGATTTATACATCTAGACCAATAGGATCACAAATAATGACCTATCTCTGCCATTAGATTGTGAGCTTAGTTGGATCGGTAGGTGACCCTTGGGATCAACGAGTATGTTCTTAATCAATTGGTAAAGACTTGGCCAGTGGACTACTAGTGTATAAATTGCCTTTAAGCAGTAAGTGGGTAAAGTCTCTATGAGCTAGGGTTTAACAATATCACCATTGTTTTAATCCCCAAGTTAGATTATAATTAGCAAATAAGGATGCTTTATGCGGATACGTTTAATTGTGACAAAATTCTTCGTATATAGGTCTTAAGAATAAGTAAAGCCTAAGTCTTAAGAATGATACGCCGCCTCAAGATAAGTAATCATTGCACTAAAATAAACAAACCAATATTCTAATTGGATTAATCATGGATAATACAGTTTTCTTATATTTGGCTAGACCGCTCTTCAATATTCTGTTTGTCTGCTTGCATGTGTAATTGTGTCTTAAATTGATCTAAGTCACCACAAAACCCGTGCTAGTCTCTCAGGCTGAAAAACCCCCCTTATCTATTAGAACCAGGATTAACATAGGTTTAGCATTGGTTTAACATAGAATAGAATTAACTTAGTTTAAATTATCTTAGTTTAGATAACCAAAATATTAATAAAATAAAAGATTGTTTCTCACTCTTAGTGATCGACACCCGACTTACGACGAAACTCCATCTGACCAGGTACATTGCCTGTTACAGTGTTGTTTTAGGTAAAGTCGGCAAAATATAAATTTAAAACTTGAACCATCATAAATTACAACGTCACAATGACACAATCACACCCCTACACTTGAACTTTTACATACTCTATATTTACAATCTAACTAATGACCCGAATTGAGGTGGATAAACATAACATAAGGTTATTTGACAAACATATGAGGGTTATTGACTTAACTTTTCTTCCCTATTCTTCCGTGAAATAAATACTACCATGAATCCCAATCGTCCCAAAACTGTATTTGCAAGGATAAGGACTTAGCAACCGTGTACTCAATAATTAACTTGGGCTAAAACAATAATGTGCTAAAGGTGAGTATATACAAGGTAGGCTAAGGCGATTTGGGTGTAACAATTGGTTTAAAGGTTAACAATGCTCTTCATTAACAGTCTGGCTTAACCAAAAAATTACGAGAACCGTGAAAAAGGATAGGCTCAGGGGGTTGTATTAGGGGTATCCTGCACTAATAATAAATGCATGGCAAGGGTGTGGGATAGTTTTATGATCGAGGTGACCATCATAACAATTACATGTTTAGAACATGGGTTAATCCTAGTGCCTCTTATCTAGCAAATCCTAATACTTACTATGCGGTCTCAGGATGTATCACAAATATAAGTTCTAGAATTAAATATACTATCGGTACACTCATATAATTTAATACCGATACCAATGCTCCAGAAAAGGCGACAAAGACCATACGTACACATCTGTAATGATAGAATAGACACATATGACTGCATTCAAACCTTAACTCGAACAAGCTAAAGGTATAAACTATCTTGGGTATCAAAAATGGATACCCGAATTCCTATAGATCTAAAGGCGAACTTACATTTTTGGGGTGAAATTCTGAGAGTTTTTGTGCTTGTCATATAAATCCTATCCATGAGACGCTATTAATACTCAGTTTTCATCGGTATGTGTCATAAACAATTTTTAATTTGGGTTAAAATTACCTATTATGCTATGTTTCGATATATTACCCATCATTTTAAGGAACAAGCAAATGGAAAATGAAGGAATAGTTTCTAAGGCTTATTTCCCCTATACTTAAGTTGAACATTATCCCTAATGTTCTATAGAATTAGCCGTTAAACGAATAAAGGGAAAAGAAAACAAGTAAAAGAAACTAGTACTCCCCTGGTTTGCTCAATAATAGAGAAGAATCATGTGATAACTGGTTAAATCGTCCTCTAAGATTCATCCAATGAAACTTCCTAAGAACTTCCAAGTTTTTTCTCATCAAATATAACTTGTAATCAAAGACAAAGACAACTACACCAAGCATAAAATCGGCGAGAGAGATATATACAATGAGAGTTTAAGGTTTGACTCTATAAAAGCAGTAAAGATAGGATGAGTGTAATGATGTAATCGTAGGTTTATGCATGTTTATAAAAGAATTACAAATTATAAATGTTGTGCAAACTATTTTTTGAAAATACTTGAAAATTTTCAAATTTTCCTGTCACTGGGCTCACGCCGCTGTCAGGATAAATCTTGAGGCCGTCTCCAGGCTCTGAGAAAAAAAATCATTTTCTTTGAAAAACTTCCATCACGCGATTATATAAGTTATTTCCTCTATGAATTACTACATGAAACCTCGGTTAGTCAATACAATCATATGACTCGAAACTGACGCGAATTAATCTAAACAATTTATTAATTATGTTTGAATTGGTTCTTGAAAACTGAATATTTCTCCTACACTTATTTTGTTGCAAAATACCTTTGATTGAAATTAAGATGAGGTTAAAGACAAAGCAAAGCATGATTACATAAATGATGAATTCAAACATAAAAGAATAAATGAGAATAATTAAAACACACGACACACTTAATAGGCGATAAAAATAAACATTAGGTTGCCTCTCAAGAAGTGCTTTTCTTTATTTATGAGTCTTGTAGCTAGACTCAAAGTTACATGCCCTTACGTGACTTCTCCTTCATCATCTAGTGTGATATCGTCATTTTTATCAGCTTCCAACATGTCCTTTTTATATGGTTTCACCCGTTGTTTATTTACGATGAATTCATTCCCATTTTCATCGTAAAGCTCAATTGCACCAATTTTCATGTCTTTGCTTACCATAAATGGTCCGTACCATCCCGGTTTTAGCTTCTTGGGAAACATCCTTATACGTGAATTGAAGAGAAGTATCTTATCGCTTTTTCATAGTTGGTCGGTGTTTTTATCCGTTTATTATGCCACCTTTTCATTCTCTCCTTATAGGAGATGGAGGATTCATAAGCATCGAGCCTCATCTCGTCTAGCTCATTAATCTATAAGAACCACTGTGCTCCAGCTTTCGTAAGGTCTATGTTGCAGTTCTTAATGGCCTAGTAGGCTTTGTGCTCGAGTTTGATCGAAAGATCTCATGCCTTGTCGTAGATTATTCTAAATGGGGTTGTTCCTAAAGGGGTTTTAAAAGTCGTTTAGAATGCCCATAATGCATCATCTAATTTGTTGGACCACTCTTTCCAGTTTTTTTTGATGGTTTACTCAAGAATACGTTTTATTTCCTGGTTTGTATTTTTGACCTGAGCATTTGTTTGAGTGTGATATGCGGTGGAGAATCGGTGGATTACTCAATATCTTTTCATTGCTCGCTCCATCTGGTAGTTGCATAAATGAGTACCCCTGTCATGAATAAGGGACTTTGGTATTCCAAATCATGCGAATAGTCTCTTAAGGAAGTTCTCTACGTACCGAGCATCATTGGTGGGAAAGGCTTGAGCCTCCACCCACTTTAACATGTAATCGATAGCTACTAGGATGTATTTGTTTTCATTTGATGATGGGAAAGGTCCCATGAAGTCTATTCCAAAAACATAAAATATTTCGCAGACTTGGATATACTTTTGAGGTGTCTTATCTCTCGAGGAGATGTTGCCGGCTCTTTGACATGCATCGCAAACTTAGACCAACTTACATGCGTCATGGAAGATATTTGTCCAGTAGAACCCTGCTTCAAAGACTTTTCTTGCGGTAGTGGTGATACCATGATGCCCTCCTGATGGGCCGCTATGACATTGTCGAAGGATTTGTGTTGCCTCATCTTCGGCGATGCACCTTCATATGATTTTGTTGGTCTCTTAGAATCTAATATAAGGTTTATCAAATTAAACTAATCTGATTCCATAGCAACAAAGTAAGTTTTAAACAAATATATACGAAGAATATAAAGAACAAGTTTAAAACACCCAGAAGTACTTTTCAACGTATAGACTTTTATTAGAATCAAATAAAGAATCTATTACATACCTTGCTTGCGTAATAGCAAGGTGGTTGAATGACAATTAGGATTTTATCTCCTTCGAACTTAAACTCTAACCAAAGTTAAGAGAGTAAGAAAATAAACTTGTTATGACTAAACTGAAGCTTCAGCTTTCAGTAGTACGAGTCAGTTTGTTTGAGAGATAAATGAACTCTTCAATGTGTATCACATTAATTGGAAGAGATAACATTTACTCTGGGAATCCCTTTCCTTTTATAGGCAAAGGGATTAGGGTTTACAAGTTTAACCTAGTCTACGTGGTAAGCATTAAATGGGTGGTTTAACTACCATTTAATGCACGTTTGCTTTCTAGTACTAGGTACAGTCCTTTAAGGAAAGTTGATGTACTTCTATACCAACTTTAGAAGTAACATTTCCCAAGGAGATTGCTTTATTCCTTTTGACATAAAGCAATCTTTTTCCCGCCTTGTAAACCTTCTAGAAGTGAAACAACACGTTTCAACTTCTGTTAAGGAGATAGACAACGTTCAGCTTGGAATTGTCAACCAAGCTGAACTGAAGCTCTTTCCAAGAGTCCTTCTTCAGTTTCTGTACCGCTGCATACACTGAAGTGAAGATACTTCCCAATCTTCTAAGGACCTGAAGAGCTGACGCTGAAGAAACTTCAGCGACTCAAACTGAAAGACTTCAGCTTGAGAAACACTTAGGGGATTTTATGTTTAAATCTACTGAAAGACTGAAGGGCTCAGGAACTGAACCCAACAATCTCCCCCTATTTGAATATACAAATAGCCTAAGTTAAAATCAGTTGTAAGTGAGCAAAACAACTTCTTCTTACACAACTGATATAAATTGAACAACATAAACTGATAACCTTTCATTCTAACTTTCATTACAATACATTTACAAAAGATAAAGTTATTACAAATATTACAAGATAACATTTTTACATGACCTACAGCTGCTCAAGGCCTCAATATCACATGAGTTGGGTATAAGTTTCTCTTATCAATTTCAGCAAGCAAAGATACTAAAGGTCCAAGCATGAACATCAAGACCTGGACCTTGTGAAGTCAGAAATAAGAATTTCTTTGTACAGTTTATAACAATTGTATTAGAGAAAATCTTTTAAAGTCTTTAATGTTAACAAAATTCCTTTTGTGATATAATGTAAACAAAGTCAAAGCTAGCTAGGGTTCATTAAGAACAGTGCCAAGCATGGATGATCTTTTAATATTGAACTATTGACTTGAGCCTTTATGTTAGCTCTGAGAAATATCATGATGTCAACAGTCAGTTCATTTCTTTTGCTTGTAACTCCAGATCATTACATTCTATCCTCAAGGCTCCTATTTCACTTAGAGTTCTTCAAAGTTTGATAATCCCAGACCAGCTTCATTTGTACGGGAGATAGTACCATTCTTTCTTGTATTTTCTTTTAGATAGAAAGTCCACCCTTTCCCTTTATTTTTTTGAGGTGGGGGGGAGTAAGCTAATAACAACTTCTCTCATTCACCTAATGAAAATCATGCGGCTGTTGAACTTAGGAATGATTTCCACTTTTATCAGAATCCTCACTATAACCTAATAAGTTAATTTGTACCCTATTCGGTAAAAGATATCACAGTTAGTGATTCATGGATTTGCTCTTCTGTTCAGGCATTTATTGTCAGACAGTAATTAATCCATACTGTAATTTTTCATTATAATACTTGTTCACCACTTCAAGACCAAGAAGTTCAATCAACTCTTCTTTTCTTATTTCACCTTCACGTCTAGCAGCTTCATCTTTGGCTTCTTCTTTTATTTTCTTTTGTGCACTGATATGTTCTTTAGTTAAAACTTTCAGTGACAAAATCAAACTTCCTTAGCTTCTTTGTCCTAGAGGGTTCAACCATAGAGCTAGTCACGTGAGTTTCATTATCAGAATCACTGTCAGTACTCTCTTTCTCAAGCTCCTTTAAAGACAAAGCCTTTTTGCCTTTGTCCTCCTTGATATGCTCCCCCTCAAGTTGAGAGGAGCTTTTTGGTGGTGGTTGGAGAGAGGGAGATTGCATTTGAGTTGTGGTGGTTGTGATGACTGTGGGAATAGGAGGTGGTGTTGTTTTAGTTTGTGGCTTGTTTTTGTTTAGGTTGTCTTTTTCAGCATTCTTTTCGGCTCTTCTTTGAAAAAGTTGGGAGATGGTTGCTTGATTTATGTCCTTTTCCCCCTTGGCAGGCCTAGTGTCAGCTTGGCCTACTAAAGGGACACTTTGACCTCCAGCTTTTGATGAAGTAGAATCTAAAACCTGAGCAAACTTGTTCAAAGCTTTTGTAACATTTAACAACAGACCTGGAAGAGCATCCAAGGTCTTTAGCTTAGCTTAAACTGATGCCACCTGTATAGGTAGTGAAAGAAATTCCTCTAGAAGTTCCCACTGAAGAGTCTTCAATTCAGCGATTTGAGATATAAGACTGGTGACAGTCTTTGTAAAATCTTTTAGCTTTGGGGGAATTTCTTTCAAATCTCCAGGGAGCTTAATTTTCAAGTTGTGAACTTGATTCTTTAATCCTTTTACCTGTTTAGTTAGGTCATTAAATTTGGAGGGAAGATCCTTCAGCTCATTTAGTAATGAGCTGCTAAAGTCATGAGTAAATAAGATCTTTGAAAATTTATATTTTAAAGACTTTACCAGTAGCTCATTGAGTTGTTCCACATTAGGAATGGAGGGTTGAGCTTTTAGGAGTGCAGCTTTAGCTTTGTTCTTCTTGGCTTCCAGTGTATGCTTTTGAGACTGAAGAATGAGGACCTGGTTGGTAAGCTCTTGAATTTGAGAAGACCTGGGAGATGAGGATTTAGGTACTGAAGTATCTTCAGTTTAAATATTTTTAGTAGCATGAACTTCATCATCCTCCTCTTCATCACTATCATCCACAACAATGACATGATCATCTTCATGTGAATCTAGGCCTTTGAATCTAGGTTGCACATGTTACACCAGCTTTGCAAGATCTTCCAACTTGATTGTGCTGGAGGCTTCCTCTTCCTCAACTTGTCTAGCAATTAAGCTGGCCCCTTTTCCTATTAAAGGTTGAGTGAGAACAGTGTCCAACCCTTTACTAACAGATTTGGTTTAGTCTGCAAGAACATGTATGTCAGTACCTATAAATGAGTAATCATATGAAGTGATTTTGGTTCCGTCATTCATACCCTATTGTTGAGGTATAAAGTCAATAGGAGTAGATAATCTAGGATCAGCTTCAGTTGTGGAATCTGCTAAAGCATCATATCCTGATGTAGACTCAGAGTGAACAATGAAAGATGATGAATAAATAGGTTTATTTAAATTAGATGGTGACATACCACTACTACGCTGAGGGTTGGTTCCTGCTTCACTGGTGACCCCTAAAGAAGTTAGGCCACCAGTTGCTTGTTGGTCCTCTTTATGCATTCCAGGATCCACAATGGTAGAAACTGGAGGTTGGCTTAGGTTTGAGTCCATGGCCGAGCTGGACTCTTTCCTTTTCTTAGAATGGCCAGTTTTAGAACTGATGGGTGCTTTAGAGGACCTACCTTATGTTGCCTCTTTGATGGACACTGAAGATTTTTTTGAAGAAGAATGCTTCTTATATCCAGGTTTAGCTCTAGACTTTATGCCTTGGGGAACCCTCTCAGCATTTGAGGAGGGTTTGGGAGCTTTAAATACCACTAGCTCAGTTGCATTGCATATAGCCAACATGTGGTTTGTAAAGAGAGGTTCTTCAGGTTGGTTGGGCTTAAGTGCCCAATTGTTGACACTGAAGACTTAAGTAGGGTAGAGTGTGAGTTCACCATCTCTATAGCCTTCCTTCATCTTGTGCATCATCAATAGGGATAAAAAATCTAGTGTATGGTACTACCTTTTCCCTATGTTTCTTGTTTAGTTTGATGATGATGTCTTCCTAATAGATACTGGCATAGTCAATGTTGATCCCATTTGCTAGACTATACAGTATAATGGCATCTTTGTTGGTGATCTGATCAAAACCTCCAGTTTTACCTCCTAAGCACTACATAATTTATGCCATTAGTAACCTCTACCTAGGAGGAAGAAGACTCTTTATAAGAGTCCCTTTGGCAGGAACAACTTCCCCATACCCAATTGTTTCAAACCATGGCCTCACTATGTCAATAAATGGTGGTGCAACATACTCGCTAGAGTAAGGGAGATAATGTATACCAATGACATTCCTAAATGTGTTTACTCCTACTACGTCATGGATACCATCGATAGGGATTGAGAAGGAAACCTTAAAGTTTTCAAGAGCCTTAGCTGAGTTCCAAAACTCAGCTAGGTATTCCTTATATATGTTTGGAGATCTGGTGAATGGGTTTCTAAGGCAACATTTGGAAATGAAATCAGAAACACATTTGAAGTGATCCTTGTTGTTGTGTTCTGGGTATAGAAGAGTAACCTTATTGTTTGTGTTGAGGATGATGTCTTCAAGATTGAAGCCTGCTTGTTTAGCAGCAACAAAGGGTTGTTCTTATTGTAGAGGAATTTGTTCTTGGTCCGCCATTTGAGTGATTAGGGTTTTGATGATTTGATTTGTTTTGGGGTTTTGTGTGTGTATTCTTGGTAAAATGATTTGTTCTTTTGTGAAGTGATTTGTGAAAGGTGAAATGGGTTTATATGATTTGTTATTTTTCACCTTTTCTTTTGAGGAATTGATAACTGCCGAGTGGAAGTTATGAATTTTGTGAGAAGTTTTAGGGTTTGGTTTTAACATGTGTGCTAAACTTTGTATTTAATGAAAGCCAGCAAAGCATGTATCTGACACCTAGAATAGTGAACAGCTGTCTATTTACTGAAAAAGTAGGTGAGAGAAAGATGGTGAGGTCATTCTAACAATTGGATATCCCTTTTTAATATATTAAAAAATAATCTTTTTTGAAAGAGATTATTTAGATAAAAATAATATTAATCTAGAAATCACTTTTGTTTTTATTTAGACCTTGTGATTGATGTTTAAGGAGCTGAACTAGGTTCAGGTTTGGTGATATGTTATGATGAACTGATTATTAATCATCATTATCATCAATCTTCCAGCAAAGGCGACAAAATCCTAAGTGCTCATGCAAATCCGTAAATGAGACAAATGTGATTGCTCAGTTACTTCACTCGAGAGACAGCTGAAGACTTAGATAAAATCATTTTATAAACTGAACTGAAGAAGATGACTCAGTTTTGTTCAGTTCTTGACTTGACCAATATGTGTGCTCCAACGAAGGCGACAAAACCATACATGCTTATGCAACTCTATGAATGAGACATATGTGGTTGCTCAGTTACTTCACTTAAGCAAGCTAAAGGTTGTATGCAAAAATTGAACTGACACTTAATATATGAAAATTTTGTTCAGTTTTGGATGAAAGCGCTGAAGCTTCAGTTTTCTTTAGTTAGTACTGAAGCTTCAGGTTTTGAATCAATGTTTGGCATACCTAGTTCAACAATTAATCTTTTGAAAGTTGGCTCATTCAGAGGCTTGATGAAGATATCAGCAAGTTTATATTGATTGGGAATAAAAGAAATTCAATGTCCCATTTGTGATTTTGATTCTTGAACTGACATCAATAAGCTTTGTATTTTTGAGTGCAGAATTAGATTGTTATGTGTAACTTTTCATATATGATATCATAGTCAGTGAGTTGACTCTTTATCCATAGTATGATGGCATAACATCCAGCAGCAGCTATATCTTCATCTTCAGTTGAGAACATAGCTATAGATTGCTGCTTATTTGCACTTCAGCAAACAACATTGCCTTCAAGCAACTGACAATCATCTTAAGTGCTTTTATTGTCTATGTTGCATCCAACACAGTCGAAGTCTCATTATCCTTTTAGGTCATAACCTAAACTTTTTAGATACTGAAGACCAAGATTGGGAGTACCATTTAGGTACCTAAAAATTCTCAATAGAAATAAGGTGGGATTCCTTTTGCTTGATGTCTTGCATAGAGCAATTGAGAATTGAATGTTAGGTCTACTTACAGTTAGGTTCATTAGTGGTCCAATCATACCACTATACTGAGACTCATTTACAGCTTTGCCGTTGAGATCAGATCCTAACATGTTAGGAAGCATAATTGGAGTATTAACTGATAAACCAATTTTGTCATACATTCTCAGCAGATCATTGACATCTTTTTCTTTGTTGATTGAAATGCCTCTTTTAGATTTTTTATCTGAAATTTAAGGAAGTGGGTGAGGACACCTATCATGCTTATTTCATATCTTTAAGTCATCAGTTTCTCAAACTGTTTACACACTTTTGTGTTGGTGGACTCAAGGATAGTATCATCAACAAGAAGTTGTACCAAATCACATTTGTTTGAGTTTTGTAGATAAACAGTGTTGTCTATCATACCTCTTACAAAGATGTGTTTAGTGAGATAGGTTGAGAGAGTTTCATACCATGCTTTTGAAACCAGTTTGAGTCCATAAAGGGTTTTATCTAATTTTGCAGACATGGTTGATGAATTCACTCAATCTCAAAACCTGGAGGTTGTTTGACATATACTTCTTCTTTTAGTTTATCATTGACGAATGGACTATTGACATTCATTTGATAAACTATGAAGTTTATGTATGTGGCAAAGGCAAGAAAGATCCTGATTGCTTCAAGTCTTGCAACTAGAGTATGATTTTATCATGATTTTTTCCCAATGATAATAATGCCAAGTTCCACTTTTATTGAAAGGAATTTGAATTGGATCATGTGCTGAAGTATCTTCCATTTGGAGAGGATAAGAGTTCAGAGATCTGAACATCTTTAGTTTTGTAAGGTTATCAATTAATTGGTTTTCATTAGTGAGTTTTTTTGTTTAAACTTTTCATCATTTGATGAGTTCATCAGTTTGAAACGGATGATCAGTTTTGATCATTTTGACCATATTAGTCAAGTGAGATTTCTGCTTTAATAATAGTAGATTTTTTCATAAGATTTTATAAAGAATTCTTAGTTGTTAAAAGCATTTCAGTGTTCAAGCTGTGGAACATTTACTTTCCCTCCCTCATTTTGAAAACTATATCATAACCTTTAGACCATTATGTAAAGTTATTTGCATACATTCCTTCAGGTCCTGGTACATCCTATATTTATTCAGGTAAACTTTGATATATGCATTGAACGATAATCGTTTAAACGTGATCAAGATTCCTTTATGTTACACTGCACAAAATAGGATCATGATGGTTCGTTTTGTTTAGAAACCCACCTTTTAGTGGGAGTCTTTGATCTTAGAGCACTTGATGATTCAGTCTTACTTGCTTTGAAGGATTCAACTTTCTTAGCTTGAAGAGCCTCTCTTTTCCTGAACCACTCAATGTCATTGTGATCAGATGTGGTATGAATATTGCGACCACATGTTTCACAGTTCTTTATGATGTGTTGAGGGTTTCTAGGTTTGATTCCTCTTCTTAGAGAAATAATCTTATTATGACCATGAGTATCATGATCATAGCTTCCACATATTTCACATATGGGATAGTATACACAATCATCAGATTGATGATCATTATATCTACAATGTATGCAGGAGGGAAAAGTCATTGTTGGCCTAGAAGGTCTGGATCTTAAGGAAGATTTACTTTGACCAGTATGATACTGATTTACATCCATGGAAGACATAAAATCAGCATGATCACATGTTCTGTGATTGGTTCTTTTGTACTTTTTGCAAAATAAGACTTCATAACAGTTCTCAGAGAGATGATTATTTTGTCCACATAGTTCACAATTCATTTTGAATTAAGTTTTGTATTTGTTTTGAAGTGCATTGGGAGGAACTTGTTGAGAGTTTTTGTTTCAGAAGTAAGATGATTTATTCTTGCTAAATTGTAATTTTAGTTCATTAAGTTATTTCATTACAATATCCAAGGGAGGATCATCTTTTATTCTTACATTCTTTAACTTACCAACAAGAGCTAAGTTAGTTTTGGAAGCTAAAGAACTTTTGTTGCCTCTAGCAGGAGCTGAGGAAGGTTCATTTATTATGATACCTTTTAAAGTTTCAACTTTGAATGTGGATTTTGACTTCAAAATTAATTTGATAGTCTTTGGTCCAAAAACAGGTTCAACACCAGTCAGCTTCTCTAATGGATGAATGAGCTGCTACAGACTAAAGATTCATCCGCTGAATCATAATCAGTTGCTGAAGAGTCAGAGACAACAACTGATTGGTCAGTTGTGTTTCTTTGTGACTCACTTAAGGGTACCTTTCCAGTATCATGATTTGACAGAGTAGAGTCTTCAGCTTCAGATAACTTAGGTTTATTACTACCAGTAATTGATACCTCTGAGTTTTCTGCTGAAGACTTTACAAACACTAAGACTTTTGGCCCAGAGCTAGAGGTACCTTCAGTGAGTTGGTCAATTCCTAAGATTTTCTTCTTTTGAGTAGGAATTTGGTTACTGATACACTGATTAACTTTATTAGAACTGTTTAGCCATGCTTCTGTAATAGAAGTTAGCTCTTTCAGTTCATTTCCTAAGTTTTGATTCTCTTTGAGAATCTCAGTGTTTACATGTTGCATGGTAAGAAGATCAAGTTTCACTTGTTTTAGTACCAAAAGCTATTTCTTGCATGTATTTATTTCATGAACAAGATTTCTATGTTTTGAAAGAAGATTGTTTCTTTGTTCTTCAACATAGTTTAAATCAATACACAAATAATCTAGAAAGGATTTTCTATCATCATTATCTTCTATTTCAAGAAAAGTGTGTACCTTTTGTATAGAAATCTTGACCCATTCACCATTGTTGGCACTCACTTTGCCAACAGAAACTCTTTCTTCATCAGTAAGTGCCATAAGAGCTTTAACTTCAGTTACTTCATTGTCATCGGATGACACTTCTTCTTCATCCCAATCATACGTTTGAAGATATCAAATAACGTCTATTTTATAGCATCATTTATCCCATGCAATTAACCTATTTTATATAATTATTGCAAATAATTGTTACTTAATCGTTCATATTTGAGAATTGCAGTAATTATGGAGTAGTTGGTGAATATTATCAAAAGGTATGCATTCTGGAACTTAAATGAAGATATTTTGAAGATTACTATTCTGAAGACCAATACGCCGTATCCATCAAGGAAGATACGACGTATCCATGCCTGTACTCACCAAAGACCACAAAGGAAAGTAGATCAATACGCCGTATTTAGAGAAGACCAATATGGCGTATCGGAAATATGGAATGAATATAATATTCTGGAAGATATCAAGCGTGGTCGCTACTCCAAGAAACTCCAATACGCCGTATCCAATCCCTTAGATACGCCATATCAAACCGACTTCCAGGCCCTATAAATACAAAACTCAAAAATGAGTTTTAAGTGTGCTAAATCATATTCTCGATACCTAAACCATAAAAGTCGATTTTAGATGTTTAAAAGAGCATAAGAGGTCTTGCAATGCATTCCAATCCATAAAAGACAACATGTAATTTCTTATACTTTTGTAATCGTTCAATTTTTGGTATCATTCGTTAACTCGGTTAGTTTACCTTTGCTAAAACAATTACTCTTGTATTAATTATGATGTTTAAAGGCTAATTCCTTCGGGTATTAGCTATTATTATAAAGATTTGAATGCTTAGTTTTGTTTATATCTTGATTGCTTGATTTAATTTTTTGTGCTTGTTTATGTTTATCAATATACTTGTTTACGTGCTTTTGTATGTGACCTATCATTCAACTGGATCTAGTGATAAGGACCAAGTAATCTAGATGCCATGATAGCTCTCCATATAGTAATTTATACATCTAGAATCATAGGATCACAAATATTGTCCTATTAAATTTGTGTCTAGGATACGCTTCGGGCTTAACTAGTTAATTGGATATTGCCTTTGGTTTATTGAACATGTTGACTAGTAGGTGAATCTAGATAATTCCACAAATAATGTTTTGATTCCATAGGATAGTTTGACAAGTAGACTACTAGTGTATAAATTGCCATTAAGCAGTAAGTGGGTAAAGTCTCTATGAGCTAGGGTTTAACAAGATCACCATTGCTTTAATCCCTAAGATAGATTATAATCTACAAATACGGATGCTTTATGCGGATGCTTTAATTATGACAGAATTAATGTGTCTATGTCTTAGGATGAAGTCCCGCCTAAGTCTAAGAATGATATGCCTCTTTGAGATAAGTAATCATTGCACTGAATAAACAAACCAACTTCTAATCGGATTAATGATGGCTAATACAGTTTTCTATCATAAGGCTTAACCGCTCTTTTATCTTCTGTTAATTAGCTTGCGTGGGTTAAAGTATCTTGAATTGATTGTAGTCACCAACCAAACACGTGCCAGTCTCTCAGGCTGAAACCCCCCTTTTACCTATTAGAATTAGGATTAGGACTAACATAGGATTAGCATAGGTTTGACTTAGATTAGAATTAACTTAGATTAGATAACCAAAATATATATAAATTGAGAGATTTAACCTCGCTTCAATTGTTCGACACCCTACTTACCGTGAAACTAATACCGATCAAGTACACTGCCCGTTAAAGTGTTGTTTTTGGTTAAGTCGGCAAAATATAAATTTAAAACTTGAAAACATCTAAAAACAACCATATACAACAACACATTAAGTTTTTGGTGCCGTTTCTGGGGAGTGAAAATTAATCTTGATTTTTATTTTATGCTTTGATTTTTAGATTAGATCTAACACTTAGGAGTAGTGTAAATTAGATTAGTGTATATTCTTGTATATTTTGTATTTTAGTTAGTTTAATTGTTTGCTTATATAATTGTGTGTTTAATTTAATTGCTTTGCTAATACACTATTTTGGTTGATAACTCGATACGGCGTATCCACTTCCATCGGATATAGCGTATCCAACTTTTGGTCCAATACATCGTATTCACTAAAAAATCAATACGTCGTATCCACTTCCATTGGATACGGCGTATCGATCATCTGTAACAGAATCAGATCCTAAGTTTTCGTATTTGATTTTTATGCTAAAAAAATTTCTATCTTTCTTCATATCAAATCCTGCTGATATTTTTACCCTTGTTACAGGAAGTACTTATCAGAGCTAGTTGATTGAAGAAGGAACTACAAGAGGTCATGGCTAAACCAATTCTAAATGAAAACTTAGAAAAAGCTCATACTAAATTAAATCATTCTATCACCAGTAACGACATAAACATTGAACTCAGCAAGGAATTTCTGGTGGAATTACGAAAGAACATATATCACGGAACGTATAATGAAGACGTGGTGGATCACATTGCTAAGGTACTTAAAATGGTTGATTTGATCTACATTCCTGGCGCGGATTCCCATCAACTACGAATGAAAGCCTTTCCTCTCTCATTGGTTATTGATACTAAAGAATGGTGGATAAGTGAGGGAGATAGAAAAATCACCACTTGGGAGGAACTTGTTGAGAAGTTCTTCTGTAGATTCTATCCTGAATCATATGATGGAGAAGATGAAATGTTGGATGAAGGAGATAACTAGGTGATTGATCCACTTGAATTCTTATCAAACATAAACACGTCATTCAAAAACCATAAGAAAATTGATGGAAGAACTAAAAAGGTATTGTTCCATGCTTGGATGAATAGGAATTGGAATAAGAGACGAATGGATGATAGCATCTTGAGTAGTAACAATACTACTGCTGACTCGTTCTTCAAACCTTATCTGATAACACGGGGAAAGAGCGACACAAAAAACGAAGATTAACAAAGTCAGACAAAGCGCAAAAATAGCAATACATCCAATTCTATTGATGAGCAACCTAACAAAAGAAGGTGCAAAGCAAAAAAGTTTGAAGTTATTCAGTACTCGTTTGGACCCAACGAAGAATATATTGCTTTAAGAGGATATGAATTTGATATTTAGGAAAGAAATGAAGATAATTTGACCATAATCTACCAAGATATTTTTCAGAAAAAGGACAAAGGATGGAAGGTGACGCGCACCAAGTAAAAAGAGAATATGGAAGAAAAGTCTAACTTAAAGACTTCGATGTAAACAAAAGTGCTTCCCGGGAGACAACCCAGATTGTTATTTAATTTTACTGAGTCTGTCTTCCAAGACATCAATACGGCGTATCCGCTCCATGCCATACGGCGTATTGATTGTCTGAACGTTATCAGTCTTTACTTTTTATGCACCTTAAAAACATTATTGTCAGTTCTGTCAATACGGCGTATTCATGCACATGATATGGCGTATTCACCAAAACTGACCCGTATTTAGTTTGCTTAGTTTATTTTAAATTAACCGTAGGTACCAAGATTGGAATGCACATGTTTTCCTATGTTTATACAAGACCTTGGAAGCAAAGAAATATCAACGAATATTGGTGGAGAATTTACAAATATGGAGATCTTGAAGTGTTGGAGTCTTGAAACTTCAAGGCGACTGTTCAACATAATCTTGCTAATAAATTCAACATGGAGAATCTATCGAGCAAAAATCAAGGGAGTTTCTCATTTTAATTCTTATTAATTCTCGTATTTAATGTATTATCTATACAACGAGGACGTTGCATAATTCAAGTGGGGGAGTGGAATTAGAATGTTTACTTGTCCTAATTTTCACACTAAAATGCTTAAATTATGCTCAAATTTAAAAAAATTCAAGCATACTTGTTAGAAACGATAAAAGTGTTAATTATTATTATGAATTGGTCTTAGTTTAGTTTATAGTTTTATTATTAGTTTTGATGTAATAAAATCTATCTTGGTTATGTTGACCAAGGTTTGACTAAGTGTAGGGAAGATAGAATAGTTTAAGTAATAAGTATATATACTCATCTTGAAGGAGTATATATACATGTCCTGTCTTTGTAACACTCACTTCTCCCTCCCATTTCTATTTTCCCCTTTTGAAATGAAAATTTAGAAAATGATGAAAATACTCTCTAGCTCCTCTCCTTTATTCTATTAACTTTTGTATGGGTATCTACTTAGCAAACATAGCATCTAACAAGTGGTATCTATCGCCGGGAGAGATCTAGTGTAGTTTTCGTGATCAAATTCGAGCCTAATTACAAGAAAATCGATCGATTGAGCTTTCGTAAGGATGAATAGTAGCTTTCATATGGTTTAGTTTTATGATTTGATGAGTTTTTTGATCTTAAAATGCAATATATTAGCTTTCGTAACTATCAAATTGTAGAATTAATACCTCGTTTACGGAAATTACATGTTTTTTAATTCAAATTGATCGGAAAAATGGATTTGATAGCTTTCGTAAGCAAGAAAATAGGTTTCGGTAATAGTTTTTAGGCGGGAAAATCACTTTCGCAGGATAATTTTGATCTTTCATAAGGAAGAAATCTTTCATAAATTGTCATATGTAAGTCATTTCTTAGCTTTCGTAACATAGAATTACTTTCATAACGATTACACTAGCTTTCGTAACATAGAAACTTGTTAATTTGAAGGGATAACGTTGAGTTTATCATTTTAAACTGTTAAAGATCAAATAAGTAAGTTTTCTTAGGTTTCATAGCAACGAATTTACGAAAGTAAAAGGTTTCTTGTTAGTATACGAAAGTAGAGTTTATTTAGGAATTATGAAAATAGGTTTCGTATAATTGAGCTTTCGGTAACCTTTGGGTTTTCTATACTGTGAGATGTTTCGTATTCTTTGTAGTTTCTTAAATCAGAGGTTTCGTATCAAAATCTTGGCTTTGGTTTTGTAAATTCATGGTTTCGTATCACAAAAGAGGTTTCGTATCACGGTTTTGATAACAGAAGGTTTCATAAGTAGTTTTGTATCATTGTTTCGTATAACAGAAGGTTTCGCAAGAGGTTTCGTATCACATCTTTGAGGTTTCATACACTGTTTAAAAGGTTTCGTAACACAGATAAGAGGTTTCGTAACATCATTTTTTTGAGGTTTCGTTACACTGTTCAGAGGTTTCGTATCTTATTGTTTGGGTTTCGTAACAAAGTTCAAAGTGTGATTCAAGACACGGTTGTTATTGCTCGTTAACTTCACAATTACAATACTTCATCTCCAAAACGATCCACGTTTGCTTTGTAGTTATTTTAAACATGTCTACTTCTAATAATTCAACCACCTCCAATCAACAAACTCTCGCTGACTTAGGAGCTAATGAAAGACCTCCAATACTTAAGAAAGGGAATTATATTCTAGGGGAAAGTCGATTCAGAAGGTTTTTGGATAATAAGCTTGAAGACGGGGAGAGAATGTGGAATTCGATCCAAAATGGCCCTTATCAAAGACCCATGGTTGTTGATCCAACAAATCCTACTGTATCAATACTTGAACCGTTGTCCAAAATGACTGAGGGTAACAAGAAGCAATACATTGTTGATGTTAAGGTCATGAATTATCTACTTCAAGCAATACCAAATGATATATACAATTCAGTGGATGCATGTAAGGATGCTAAAGAAATGTGGGAACGAATCAAAAGGTTGATGCATGGATCTGAAATTACTACTCATGTGAGACACTCATGCCTTATGGATGAGTTTGATAATTTTGCAGCAAAAGAAGGGGAATCTTTAGACTCTGTACATGAAAGATTGACAACACTTGTGAACATTATGGATCGTAATAATGTTCTTCCAATGTCGGTGGCAATCAACACAAAGTTTCTCAATTGCTTGCAACCAGAATGGAGCAAATATGTTACCATGTTTCGTCATAATCAAATTGGACATGCAGTCTCTTATGATGTGTTGTATGATCAGTTAGTGCAATTTAAACCACATGTTATAGCATCAAGGGCAAAGAAAGCTACCAAGAATCATGATCCTTTAGCTCTTATTGCTCATTCAAATGCTTCTTCATTACATTCTCATACAAACTCTTCTTATTCTCCACAACCATACTATGTCATACATCCTCCATCAATCATTGATTATGATGATGAATACCAAGGGGAGTTACAAGGCGATTCTCAAGAGGATAAGCTTACCACTGCTATGATGTTACTCGCTCGAGCAATCTCTCAAAAGTTCTCTACACCAACCAACAATCATCTTTGTGTTTCCTCTAACACAAGGAATCAAGTTGTGGTTCAGGATGGTCGAGTTGACATACAAACCAAGAATGCAGGTTATGGTGAAAATGCTAACAAGAATGTAGGGAGAAACAGAACTCATGGGTTTAATGCAGGTGATGAAAACAATCAGATTATTCAGCGTGCTCCACGGATTGAGTCTACTCTAGGAAAAGCAAATGTTTAGTGTTATAATTGCAATGAGAAAGGACATTATGCTCGTGATTGTCAGAAACCAAAAGTTCATAATGCAAAATATTTCAGAGAACAGATGTTGTTAGCTATGAAAGATGAAGCTGGAAGCAACCTTAGCAATGAAGAGAATGATTTCATGCTTGACAGTTCATATGGAGAATATTTGGAAGAGTTAACTGCAGCAGTTATGTTAATGGCTCAACTTTAACCAGCTGATGAGAATGCTGAGACTGTACCATCCTATGATGCAAAGGTTGTTAGCCAGGTACATGCTTCATCTAAGGCTCATGAACAAGTGCGTCATGGAAAATGTAAAACTATTATTCAAACAACGGATGATGATCAAATTGATTCTAATATCATATTTGATGATCCGTTTGTGGAAAATAATGGAGGCACGTCTGAACATGATTCAACTGTTCATGACGAATATCATGAAATACAAATGCTAACATACAATGTTCAACGTAAGGCTGAAAATAAAAAACATTTGAATAAAGAGCTAAAAAAGCAAAAAGATTTGCTACAACGGGAACTTGAGACGTTTAAGGATCAGGTCAAAACATTTAAGTCAAAAACAGTTCAATACTCAACATACAAAGAAATATGTGATGAATTGGAACGTGAATTAAGATATGATAAGGACACGATTAACCGTCTTGTGAAAGAAAAAGAAAAAATTCAAAATGATTTTTTCAAAGTTGAAAATGAAAAAATAATAATTCAACATGAAACTCAGTTAGAAAAGAAGGCTTTTAAAGAACGAGAAGATCGGTATCTTGATGATATCCTTGATCTCGAAGAGAAACTAAGTTCTCATGATCGAATTATTTATAAAATGGGTCAGTCAATTCAAACAATTCACATGCTTGGAAAGAAACCGAATAAAGTTTATGATCCTTTTCTTAAAGTTGGGTTGGGTTATACAAATCATGTACGTCTCAAGAAAGCCATTGCAGCACAACCTAAAATGTATGATGGTGATTTACTTCATAACAATAAATTGGGAATTCATACAATTGATTCAGAGGAAACTTTAGAGGATGCAAAAGAAATTTGAAACAAAATGAGACACAAAATGGTTCTAATTGATTATGAAAAGTTGAATGTGCTTTATGAAACATTTGTCCCTCAACAAGAACTTTCTGCTGAACAAACATATTTTTCAATTCCTTCTACTTCTGATAATGGTTCTACGTATAAAGATGTTCCATCGGAATCATCAGGTCTAAAAATGCCAACTGAGAGTCGATTATTAACAATGATTGACACATTAGGAGATACAATAATCGGTTTCCAAACAAGGATTAATAAAACTTTTATACAAGACACAGAACGAAGATGGTTGTCTGATAGTTAAAATGAACTAAGAGAGTTTTATAAAACCAATGTGATTCCGATGTCAAGATCTTTATACAAGACTTTGAAAGAAATCAAAGAGGAACTCATTGAGGAAGTGCAGGAAATGTTAAATATTTTTGTGTCAATGGAACAACAAGTCAATGAAAAATCTCCACCAGAAAATATTTTGTAAAAATGAAATTGATCGACTTTTAGAAGCATCCTTGACAAGTAAAATCCAAAATTATGTGTTACTTTCGGTAGAACAACAAAAACGTGAGTTGTTAAAAGTTGAACTTGAGAAAAGTGAAAGTGATTCAAGAGATATCCAAGCCAATTTGCTCAAAAGAATCAAAATTCTTGAAAACGATTTTCAAAGATCACAAGCTCAAAGTATTGATTTTGAACTCAAATTGCAACATCAAAAAGAGAAAATGGATTGTGATGTCTCTTGGAAAGCAAAGTTGTCTACATTGCATGATGAGAACGTGTTGCTAAAACATCAAGTTGAGTCTACTGTTAAAGAACGAGAAAATATTAAACTTGAATTTCAAAAGCTTTTTAACTCAATCAAAGCAACACGGGCTCAACATCAAAATGAAATTAATGAAATGTTTGAAGATGTCACTCAAAAGACATATGCTTATGCTGATGTTCGTGCTCAAAATCAAGATCTTTTGATGACAATTTCTGAGCTTAAGAGTAAGCTTAAAACGATTGACAAAGGGAAGCATGTGAATACTAAGTTTGACAAATCTGAGACCTTAGGACAACTTCTTTGTGTAACACCGTTCAACAAAAATCTAGCAATTAAGGCTAAGAACGTGTCAAACACTAAGGTTACTTCAGATAGGTCAAATCCAGTCACTTCACAGTCTACTCCCACAATTGAGAAAAAACAACAACACAATGCGAATGTAATTGCAAGAGGAATGTATAAGATCAATCAGGAAGACACAAAAACACCGGATTCTAAGGCTAACACAAATGTTTCCAATTCCACAGGTGTAGGCAGTTCAAATAGTGTTAGAAGACCCAAGTCTAAGGACAATAAATCAAAGAATAATGTCTTGAAGAACACTAAGAGCTCATCTACATATGTTTTGAAGACAACAAATAGTGTTTGCTTAGATTCTAATAAATGTGAAACAAAACCTTCGAAGTTTGTCAAACAAATGCATGTATAACAAGTTCTAAGACTGTAAATGTTGTAAACGATGGTTTGAATATTGTGTGTATTTCTTGTGGTCTTGATGTATTGTTGCATTCTCATGAAAAATGTGTTGCACGTAATGCTTAGACTAGGAAATCTAGTGTTCAGAGAGCCTTATTCACTTCCCCCATAGCAGCAAAATCTAAGGGTTTAGGAGTTACATCTATAGTTGCAAAATCTAGATTTAGTGTTGCTAAAACCCCAACAGCAACAAATAGGGTCTCAAGCGTGTCGTCACTATCCCAGAATTCCAGTCAAAATAGGATACTTAGCAGTTACATGAAAAATAAAATAGCAACAAGCAGAAAATAGCAAAGGGGTTTGATATATATAGGTTTTAATTGGGACACCCAAAAAGCAAAAACTGCAAAATCAAATTCTTATGTGTCATAAGTTTGTAGAAATACCAGTGTTAATCTGAATAACACACCTGTTACCACTAACAAATGGGTAGCCAAACTGTCTACTCTTCCATCTGCATTTGTTTTGTGTAATGCCGGTGATCCAGCTTGTGTTGTTAATTGTTGATAGCGGATGCTCAAAGCATATGACTGGCAATCTTCAACTTCTAAGAAATTTCGTTGAGAAATTCATGGGAATAGTCTGCTTTGGGAATGATCATTTCGCTGCAATCACAGGCTATGGATATTATGTTCAAGGCAATCTCACTATTTGTCATGTCTATTATGTCGAAGGCCTTGGGCACAATTTGTTTTCGGTTGGACAATTTTGTGACAAAGATTTAGAAGTTGCTTTTTGATCAAACACATGTTATGTTTAGAATTTAGAAGGAGATGATTTACTTACGGGTTCTCAAGATTCAAATCTCTATACTGTCTCCATTTTTGAAATAGCGGCTTCTTCTCTAGTATGCTTAATGTCCAGAGCCACATCAATAAAATCCTGGTTATGGCATCTGATGACATCATATAACGTCTATTTTATAGCATCATTTATCCCATGTTATTAACCCATTTTGTACAATTATCGCAAAAAAGTTGTTACTTAATCGTTTATATTTGAGAATTGCAGTAATTATGGAGTAATTGGTGAAAGATATCAAAAGGCGCGCATTCTAGAGCTTAAATGAAGATATTTTGAAGATTACTATTCTGAAGACCAATATGCCGCATCCATCAAGAAGATACGGCATATCCGTGCCTGCACTCACCAAAGACCACAAAAGGAATGAAGATCAATACGCCGTATCCAGAGATCATCAATACGCCGTATCCATGTCTTACTATATACGAAGATTCTGGACGATATCAAACGTGGTCCCTACTCTAAGAAATCCTCAATACGCCGTATCTAACTCATGGATACGCCGTATCAAACCGACTTCCAGACCTTATAAATAGAAAACTCAAAAATGAGTTTTAAGTGTGCTAAATCATATTCTCGATACCTAAACCATAAAAGTCGATTTTTAGAGGAGAAGAAGAGCAGAAGAGGTCGAGTAACGTATACCATTCCATAGAAGACAACGTGTAATTCCATATACTTTAGTAATCATTCAGTTTTTGGTATCATTCATTAACTCGGTTAGTTTACTTTGGCTAAATAATTGCTCTTGTATTTATTATGACGTTTGAAGGCTAATACATTTGGGTATTAGCCATTATTATGAAGATTTGAATGTTTGGTATTTGCTTATCTTGATTTCTTAATTTATCGTTGAGTGCTTGTTTATGTTTATCAATTTATACTTGTTTACGCGCTTTTGTATGCGGCCTATCATTCAACTGGATCTAATGAAGCGGACCAAGTAGATCTAGAGTCTAGGATAGCTCTCCATATAGTAATTTATACATCTAGAATCATACTATCACAAATATTGTCCTTCTAAGTCTGTGTCTAGGATACGCTTCGGGCTTAACTAGTTAATTGGATACTGCCAATGGTTTATTGATCGTGTTGACTAGAAGGTGAACCTAGATTATTCAACAAATAATGTTCTGATTCCATTGGATAGTTAGACAAGTGGACTACTAGTGTATAAATTGCCATTAAGCGGTAAGTAGGTAAAGTCTCTATGAGCTAAGGTTTAACAAAATCACCATTGCTTTAATCCCTAAGATAGATTATAATCAGCAAATAAGGATGCTTTATGTGGATGCTTTAATTGTGACAAAATTAATGTGTCTAGGTCTTAGGATAATGAAATGCCTAAGTCTAAGAATGATATGCCACCTCGAGAGAAGAAATCATTGCACTAAATAAACAAACCAACGTTCTAATCGGATTAATAATGGTTAATACAGTTTTCTATCATTAGACTCGACCGCTCTTTTATCTTCTGTTAATTAGCTAGCATGGGTAAAAGTGCCTTGAATTGATTGTAGTCACCAACCAAAATGTGCTAATCTCTCAGTCTGAAAAATCCCCCTTTTTCTCGTTAGAATTAGGATTAGACTGACATAGGTTTAACATAGGTTAAGAATAGAATTAACATAGATTAGATAACCAAGATATTAATTAAATTAAAAGATTTAACCTCACTCTCAGTGATCGACACTCTACTTACCATGAAACTACTACCGATCGGGTACACTGCCCATTAAAGTGTTATTTTTGGTTGAGTCGGCAAAATATAAATTTAAAACTTAAATCAATAAAATATACCATACAACGACAGCACATCAAGTTTTTGGCGCCGCTGCCGGGGAGTGAAAATTAATCTTAATTTTTATTTGATATTTTGGTTTTTAGCATTAGATTAGATCTAACCCTTAAGGGTAGTGTAGGTTAGATTAATTTGCATATTTGTGTGTTTGTTTTCTACATTGTATATTTTGCATATTGTATTTGTGTGTTTTCTGCATTATTCAAAGTACGCTGTAAAAAAATTTCAAACCAATACAGCGTATTCAATTTATTGGATACGGCGTATAAATTTATTTTTTAACCAATACAGCGTATTCGACTCTATCATCAATACAGCATATTCAGTTTACTAAATACGGCGTATTAAGCTATTTGACAGTTTTCTTTTCTAGAGAATTTATTACAGGTTAAAATGGATGACCCCAATATTACTATAGAGGAGTATATCAGGCTTGAGGAAGAAAAAGCTCGTTGGCGTGGTAAGGTGTGTAACTAGGAAATTGCTACGTGTGGTAAGATCTGGGATGATGAAGACGTTCACGACCTCGGATCTGTTGAAACTGAATTCCCAGCTATAGTCTTTAACGACACGTTAACATCTGAAGCAACACTCTTGTGTGAGCCTATGGTAAGTTCTCTTAACAACGATGAAATCAACTTTAGAATATCATTTGACAAATCCGACGATGAAGATTGCATGGTAATTTTTGACAAAAATTCATTTTCTTACAAAATAATTTATGTCAACAATTTAAAAACGGATTCGGAAAATGATAATGATAAAGTCAATATGCCTTTGCTTCCCTTACCCGAGCCTACGGTTAGTTGTTTTGATAATTTAGACTTCTTTAAAGATTTTGAGAATGAATTTCCAGCCATTGTTTACAATGATGCTCAAACGTCTAAATTAGATTTCTTAACTGAACCCACTTTAAGTCCTCAACATATCGATGAATTTGATTTAAAAAGTGAAACATCATTGTCGGAATGTGATAAAGAGGAAGAAAATGTTTTATACTTTAATGGTCTATTTCGTTTTAACGTAATTTATCTCGATGATTCAAAATCGGATAAGGACAATGATGATGATAAAATCGATATTAAACAGTCTTCGGGGGGTAATGTAACAAATACTGATGATGGTGCCTTTGTACATGCGTCAAATAAGCTTTTGGAAACAAGTCATGATACATCTGATGAATTTTTCAAAACTAAAATTTTTGTCAAGGAATTAAATGTTAATATCATAGCTTGTAATTTTCTTATCAAAGGGATGTCATTCATTTTCCTAATCAAGAATTTGTATGTGCCATTTGGCATCCCGTTCGACCCTAAATTGTTTTATAAGGATGGGATTAAATTGGGGCAAGTCTAACTTAAAGACTTTTTGGTAAACAAAAGTGCTTGCCAGGAGACAACCCGAAATGTATTTTCAATTTTTTATCAAGTCTGTCTTCCCAGACTGTCTATACGGCGTATTCAAACCCCATGGATACGGTGTATCGACTATCTGGACGTTATCCAGTCTTTATTTTTAGCACAGTCTATACGACGTATTCATTAAATAAATACAGCGTGTACAGGTATCAATACAGCGTATCCTGGGGAATGGATATGGTGTATCAACTTCCTGTACAATTTTAGGTTATTATTTCGAGTCTAACTATATGAATACACGGAGATAGAATTTCATTTGTTTTCTGAGAATTTACACAGGACCTCGTGAAAGATATATCGACAAAGTTGGGGGAATGCATATTTTCTAGAATTCAGTGTGTGCCATGTTCGTGCTAGGATTCAGACGCTTTTTCAACACACAATCTTGCTCAAAAACACAACATGGAGAATCTACCGAGCAAATATCAGGGGAGTTTCTCATTCTAATTCTTTTTAATTCCCATATTTAATGCTTTACATGTACAATAAGGACGTTGTATAATTCAAGTGGGGGGTGGAATTAGAATGTTTACTTGTCCTATTTTTCACAATGAAATGCTTAAATTATGCTCAAATTTAAAAAAATTTCAAGCATACTTTTATGAAATTACTTGATACATAACCCACACACAATAACCCTTGTTAGATATTGTGAGGATTTAGCCTTTCCGTTTCCAAATGTTTACCCAAATTCCACAAAATATGAGTGTGCCGGTGATGTAGTGGACTTTAGAACTTGGCTTGGTATATCTATTCGAGACCACAATAATGAGTATTATGGATTTAATTGGAGTAACTTGTTTACATTGGTAAATTTTAGGATTACACCCAAATCGCCTTTACATGTTGTTTATTAACTAACTGCACCAGTTAGTTAACCTCCAGTTTAAACCCTTTTCCACTCTCGCCTTTAGGGTGAAGATCCACTATAACAACCCGTAGAGCCAATCCTTTAGGAATTACACCAACTATTTGTTTTGTTACACCCTTACACCTTAAGCTACCCTGTTAGATTAAAGTTTAATTTACAGGTGCTAGTTGCTTAAAGTATAAAGTTTGTATTTCCCGAGTCTTGTGTTATTTTCTATCTTTGGTGCGGTTGGAAATTTGCACATTGCAAATGGGAATGTATATTAGTAGTCAAAGCTCATGTGATTTTACTACCATCGTAATTAATGATGAATCCAAAGAACGAAGAATTACCGAAGGAATTATGCGGAATTATTATGATCGTGAAGATGGTGAAACTACACCGAGATTTGAAGTATAGTTAGCAAAAAAATTGAAAAATTGCAACAAAAAAAGAAGGAAAGTTTGAAGATAATCGTTTCGCAACAACCAAAGGATCGATTATTCGTTGATACGTCTAAAAATCAACGATATAGAGTATTGTATAAAGTGTAAGATATCACCACTTGCCTTGTAAAGTATGTAAAGTTTTAGGATGACTGGGAAGTTGACCGTTACAAGAACGCCAACTTAGGTTAATTGTTTTTTATCGATGATTAAGACATTGTAAATAGCTGTGTCTTTATCATGGTAACGGTCAGGAAAAAGTGTCTAGCAACTTGTACTTTAGGCTTTAATCTATTTGTTTCTTGATTTTTACTTAACAACAATTTACTTCCCTCTCACCTAATGATTAGCCGCTGGTTTTACACGAATGAGGATTCATACGAACATGCATGTCTATTCCGTCATTACGGCCATGTATGCATGCTTTGTACCTCGTTGGTTTACGACTTTTGGTGAAAGTTAGAAGGTTCCTACCCTATATCATTCTTCATTCTAACCGTTGGTTAAATTCGAATGGGTATGTGATCGAATACGCATGTCTATCCCGGCGTTCTAGGTGTGTATATGTGCTTCAGCTACCTTGTTGGAGTGGTACTTCTGGTGAAAGATTGTAGAATGATCAACCGTACACCTTTCCATACAAAAACCTATATTTACCTTTATAAACTTGTTACTCCTTGGCTTTAGTGGTGGAGATGTGTATCCTTGCCAAGCTTATGATAGAATACTCGTCACAACCGAGCAATTGAGCGAATTAGTTACATGTTACCACATAGATTAGTTGAGTGATTTGAGTGTTTTCATCTTCCTATTTCGTGAGGTGTTTGGTTGTGTACTTGTAATAGATCGAATAAATGCTTTAACAAAAAATATCCTTAAAGGATACATTTTTATAAACTTCTAAAGGCTACTTAAGGACAAGTAGGATTTAAGTGGGGGATATTTGATGACATCAAATAACGTCTATTTTATAGCATCATTTATCCCATGTTATTAACCCATTTTGTACAATTATTGCAAAGAGTTGTTACTTAATCGTTTATATTTGGGAATTGCAGTAATTATGGAGTATTTGGTGAAAGATAGCAAAAGGCGCGCATTCTGGAGCTTAAATGAATATATTTTGAAGATTACTATTCTGAAGACCAATACACCGTATCCATCAAGGAAGATATGGTGTCTCCGTGCCTGCACTCACCAAAGACCACAAAGGAATGAAGCTCAATATGCCGTACGCCATATTGAAGATATAGTTTGTGAATATTCTGGAAGATATCAAACATGGTCCCTACTCAAAGAAACTCCAATACGCCGTATCGAACCGACTTCTACACCGTAATCGAACTAACTTCCAGCCCCATAAATACAAAACCAAAAACGTTTTTTAAGTGTGCTAACATCATATTCTTGATAACTAAACCATACTAAGTCAATTTTCAAAAGAGAAAAAGAGCCGAAGAGGTTAAGCAACATATAGCAATTCCAAAGGAGACAGACGTGTTAACATCCAGTATGCTTTAGTATAATAGTTCAGTTTTTGGTATCGCTCGTTAACACGTTAGATTACCTGGGCTAAATAAATGCTCTTGTATTTATTAGACTTGAAGGCTAATACCTTCGAGTTTAGCCATTATTATGAAGATTTGAAAGTTTGGTATTGTTTATCTCAATTTCTTGATTTATCATTGTATGCTTGTTTATGTTTATCAATTTATACTTGATTAGGTGGCTTTCGTAGTGACCTATCATAGTCAACTAGATTTAGTGATTACGGACCAAGTAATCTAGAGTCCAGGATAGCTCTCATATAGGATTTATACATCTAGAATCATAGGAATCACAATATTGTCCTTCAAATCTGTTTCTAGGATACACTTCGCGATTAACTAGTTAATTGTATATTGCCAATGTTATTGAACGTGGTTTGGACAATAAGGTGAACCTAGATAATGTCACAAATAAAGTTACTAATTCCATTGACATTAGACAAGTAGACTAACTAGTGATAAATTTGGCCATTAAAATTAAGTGGGTAAAGTCTCAATGAAGCTAGGTTTTAACAAGATACACCCTATTTGCAATAGCATTCCTAAGGTAGATTCATAAATCATTAAATAAGGAAGAGCTTTATGCGGACCTTAATTGTGATAGAAATAATGTGTCTAGGTCTTAGGGAAAAGTCCCGCCTAAGTCTTAAAAAAAATGATATGCCACCTCGAGAGAAAAAATATTGCACTAAATAAACAAACCGGTTATGCCTTAAAAATATGGTGACAATATCCGAAATACAAATAATATAGTTATAATGTGACACGTAGGGACTAATAATGACAAGTTACAATAGTTAGGTGTCACTAGGACTATAAATACCCCCTCCATACTTCCATGGAGAGGTGAGGATTCATTTTACTTGTAATAAGGTGTGGTGTGTTTCTCTTTCTAGAAAACACACATCTTTCCTTTTCTCTCACTAAATAATACAATGGCTACTTATTTATTTAATCCTCGCCGACCTCCGGATCATTGTCTATTGTTAGTGATATCTTATTATTACCAATAGGCATCAGAAGCGACAGGGTGTATCAATCATGTGTTTTGATTTTGTCTGTTACGTTCATAGGTCCTGTTCATACACGTATACTGTTACTGTTCATTCATGATTTTTTTTGTGTGCTTTTTCTTGTAACAAAGTCACGAACATGATTATTGTTGTTATAAGTTTTGGTCTCAATCTGTTGTTTTAATCTTACAAGAATATTTTTGAGCTCATTTCTTGTATAAGCTTCTTGGTTGCGTTTTGATGAAAGAAAAAAAACCAGATCCGGTTTTTAAGGAAAAGTACGACTGTGACAGGTTGCATTTTGTCTATTGAGATTTGCCTCTTTAGACTGCATTTTGCCATTGCGTTTTGACTTACAAGAAGACCTTTTTATGATTTTTATGAATAGAAACGCTGGTAAAAATTTGTTTGAGATTGCGTTTTGCTATACCAATCAACAGTTGACTAGAAAAGTCAAACTAGATCTTGTAATGACAAAAAACCAGACTCGATTATGACTTAACAACAAATACATCAACATATAACATCATCACAAATCTAGACCCATCTTACAAATTTAATCGTCACATCCTCATTACAACATCATAAATCAAAACAAAAAATTTTTTAAAACCCAAAAAAACTAACCTACAATCCCTTCATCACAGTTATACAACTTATAATCCATCTCCATCCTCCAAATCCAATCAATCAAGACTTGATCATAAATAATAACTAAGATCTCAGAATCGTGTTAAGAGGTTGTAAACCAAAAATCTTTTAAGATTACACACTATAACATCATTGACCTGTGAAGATGTATGCCATCTTTTTTTTATATATTCGAAATTAAAGATTTGATTTATAACAATTATGTTACAATCAATCTTTGTTTCGATTTAGAAAACACAATCATAACACACAACCTACATGAGACCTTGTACAAGATCTTGAAGCCTTATCTTGGTTCGTGGGTCTATCTTACAACGAAACTAATATGGTGTGGCTCGGGCTATTGGTTCATTCGATCTTCAAGCTGATTCATCGACGACAAAAAGGGCTTATGTGTTTACTCGTGGAGTTTGAGATTATGATGGATTAATTGATATACTCGTTTGTTTTGAGAAGATTAAAGCATGATGGGTTTAAGTGGATGCTGCGTATTGAAGAGAGGAGTGTGGAGGCGTTAGAGAAATGTTTAGGGTTAGGGTACATTTTATAAGAAATGTATTAGGGCAAATGTTAAATACAATTGAAGATATATCCTCAAATTGTTTAGACCGGGTGGTTATGATTTAGGAAGATGGGCCCTTAACAATTTTTGTATGTGATTAGGCGGTGGGTTTATCACAGCCGAGTATTAACAAAAAAAGGAGAATGGGCCAAGATAAATAATAAACATGGGCCAAATTTTTATGGTTAATTGGGCTGTGATAGTTAGACCGGTATAGCAATTATAAACGATTTGATGTTTTAGTGAATAGTCCATTTGATGAATTAAGCCCGGTTATAAAAAAGAACTATCATGACAAATTAAGCTAGACGATGTTATACCCGTTAAACGGACATTCAAAAATAACATTTGTCCTAGTTTAACGACATTCACGAACAACAACACAACAAACACGATACATAACACTACAAACGATCCGAATAAGATTCACTAAAATGACAAACAGCTAAAGATTCAGACTACGATGACAAGTGATCACAAAGTTGATTTGGTATCCCTTATTTGAGATTGAAGTTGAGTTTCACGAAGGCGTCTACAACTATTTTCATCATCAGACTATCCTTCTATTGTACCCCTTTTCTTTATAACCCAATCTATAAATCGATTGATGACTTGCTTGAACGTACAATGAGTTATGATTGAGACATGACCTATGCTAGTACCACAAGTCATCGATTGGTTGGTTGCAGACCTGGTGAACTACCACTTAAAGGAGTTACATTGTAGTACTCAATGTCACACGCAGTAGTCGATGTGGATAATTTCAAGAGGTGTTGTACTTCTTATACTTTTGATGCTGGGTATAGAGTACTTAAAGATCTAATCTTACACCGTTCTTCAATCAACAACAGTGCAAGATTAAGTAACAAATTTGGGGGATTCCACTTCATTTTCAAGTTTGGTATATCGGGTTTACTTCACCAAGTGATCACAACAATAGCCGACAGAATACGAGGTTGAAAAGTTAGCCAGAGAGTTTAAAGGTTGAGATGTAATCAGCAATTCTCACAGGATATTATTATGCTATTCCAAGACAAAGATACTTCGCAGTCTAAGCAAAATTCTCAAAGTTCTTCAACGATATTCATATACAAGACCTTGATTATACCAAGTTTTCTTGATTCTTGGTTCATCTCCTACTACGGTTTCTGAAGACAAGAGGGTAATGGCATTGTTGGATCATAAGATTTTGACTTTTTAGACAAGAACTCTCGGTATATAAACGTACACGACAAATATGCTTCAGAGAGTTCGCAACCATCCATGGGGGAAAGTGTACATCCGGACGTTAGTTGACCTTTGATGTTACCATATCTACTTCCAGGGGGGAAGTAGTGTAGACTACTTTACTTAGTTGGTTTATGAATCATTCTGCTTACATAAGAAGAAATGATGCTGATTTTCTCGCAGCACCCCCGATACATAGGAGACAATGTGTAATTCCATATACTTTAGTAATCGTTCACTTTTTGGTATCATTTGTTAACTCGGTTAGTTTACCTTGGCTAAATAATTGATCTTGTATTTATTATGCTGTTTGAAGGCTAATACCTTCGGGTATTAGCCATTATTATGAAGATTTGAATGTTTGGTATTGTTTATCTCAATTTCTTGATTTATCGTTGTATGCTTGTTTATGTTTATCAATTTATACTTGTTTATATGCTTTCGTATGCGACCTATCATTCAATTGGATCTAGTGATACGAACAAAGTAATCTAGAATCCGGGATAGCTCTCCATATAGTGATTTATACATCAAGAATCATAGGATCACAAGTATTGTCCTTCTAAATTTGTGTCTAGGATACGCTTCGGGCTTAACTAGTTAATTGGATATTGCCAATGGTTTATTGAACGTGTTGACTAGAAGGTGAACCTAGATAATTCAACAAATAACGTACTAATTCCATTGGATAGTTGGACAAGTGGACTACTAGTGTATAAATTGCCATTAAGCAGTAAGTGGGTAAAGTCTCTATGAGCTAGGGTTTAACAAGATCACCATTGCTTTAATCCCTAAGATTATAATCAACAAATAAGGATGCTTTATGCGGATGCTTTAATTATGACAGAATTAATGTGTCTAGGTCTTAGAAAGAAGTCCCGCCTAAGTATTAAGAATGAAATGCCACCTCAAGAGAAGAAATCATTGTACTAAATAAACAAACCAACGTTCTAATCGGATTAATTATAATGGTTAATATAGTTTTCTTATTTAAGGCTCGACCGCTCTTTTATCTTCTGTTAATTAGCTTGCGTGGGTTAAAGTGTCTTGAATTGATTGTAGTCACCGACCAACCCGTGCCAGTCTCTCAGGCTGAAACCCCCTTTTTTACCTGTTAGAATTAGGATTAGAACTAACATAGGTTTAGCATAGGTTTGACTTCGATTAGATTTAACACAGATTAGATAACCAAAATATAAATAAATTGAGAGATTTAACCTCGCTTTAAGTGTTCGACACCCTACTTACCATGAATCTACCACCGACCGGGGACACTGCCTGTTAAAGTGTCATTTTTGGTTAAGTCGGTAAAATATAAATTTAAAACTTGAAACATCTTAAATATATACCACACAATGACCACATCAACAACCAACTTACTTGAAGTATCTATACAACAATACAATTACTTAAAGCTTAACGATACATTAATCATCATCGTCGTCATCATAAAACCAGTATAAAACTATGATACGACCCTGTTAGGGGTTGTATCGGGATAGGGCATCACTTCAAGCGTGTGCTGGCTCTGTCAGAAAATAGAAGAGAAGAACTAGAGAATTATTGATCTTTAACTTTGATTGGTTCATTATAATAAAAGAGTACAAAGAGTATTTATAAGACAAAGTAGGGTAAACCCTAATAGCTAAATGGGCCATGGGCTCAGGCCTAGACGTATCATTCCTCACTCCTTCAAAACCACCTTGCCCTCAAGGTGTTGTCTTGAAAAGTACTCTTGATTGACTTCCTAAATAAACATGAAGACATTCATAAACAATGACACTTAAATAAAGATAGATTATATGACATAATCTTTATGCCATACGGGCTTGGACTTCTCCCTCTAAGGTCGTTTGGGCAGTCCGTCCTCCTGCAACACTGGCATGACACTCTCAATACCTTCATCTTGAATTTCAAGATCCCATAATCTTCTTTATATTGCAGCCTTCATCTTGTTCTTCTGTATGTACTTGTCATTAAGACGCTTTAAGAATGGAATAGGAACATGTAGGGTATAAACATAGTATTGGACTTCTTTATCAACCTTTTTTCAATGAGCACATGGAAATCTGTTGTACCGATCGTTCCCTACAGTTGGGAAGAACGCGAGATTTCATGACCAATGAGTGAATTGAGGATTGATATGTCCCCTCTTTCGACCGCATCATCACCCTCGTCCGTGGTCGCGTTACCTGTGTCATCATCCTCGCCAACACCAAGCGCTTCACCACCACCCACAACAACCTCTTTCACACTTTCCTTATTTTGTGAAAACTCGCCAAACTTGCTATGAACTTCCATACTTTCCACATTACTCTCACCAATAATGAAAGCATCATCTATCACGTTATTAACCTCATCAACACCAATATCTTCATCAGCATCTAAGGACCCTTTAACCTCAGGTGAAGCTACTTCACTTTGCAATGATGTAATGGTATCTGTTGTCTCTTTAATGCTTTGTTCTTTCTCTACAGTTGCTTTCTCTTTATGCGCAATGGCCTTAGAACGAGCCTCTGTTATATGGGCTAAGAAAAGGCTTCTCCTAAAGTTGTAGGCATTGCCCTCAACAGTTGTATTTGTAACGCCGGTTTAAGTCCGAAGATATAAAACATTTTAAGTAAGTATTCAGAGATCCTCGTTATTCGATTTATAAGGATCTCAAACTCACTTTGATATTCGGCCTAGGGGTGTTAACGAGTCGAGATTTTAACAAGCTACTCGAGCTCGAGCTCGAGCCTATAAATTGTCAAGTTTGAGCCGAGCTCGAACAAAAGATCTTGCTCGTTTAAATAAATGAGCCGAGCTTTTAAAAGGCAATATTCGGCTCGACTCGTTGGAAAGCTTGTTTAGTTACTCGAGTCGAATGAGCCGATCGAGCTTGTCGAGCTTAACGAGTCGAACGAGCTAATCGAGCCAAACATCTAACTTTTTTCAAACTATTTTTTTACATTTTAATGAGTATTGATAATTTAAATTTAATTCAAAACAATAACGATTAAAATGACAAACTTTATTAGCATCTAATTAGATATTCTATAAAAGCTATGTTAATCTTACTCTTTTAGATTTGCTTTTATATCTCTTTTATTTACTTTAACTTATGTCTATCTTTCTATGAGGGATGCATTCTAGTTTATAATTTTATATGTTTCATTTAACACTAAAAATATACATAAAATAAACTTAAAAAGGACATGAACTTAAAAATATAAATCACCCAATGATGTATTTTTATAAGATGATCGTAACACATCTAAATCGATATATAGTGTGACGTAATTTTGATGTCTGGTGTATATAGTTTATCGAAAATAGGTGCTATTGTGAGGTAAGCTATATGAAATAACTTGACACTTTATAGTATAAGTTATGTTACAAATTTATGGTAAGCTTATGAAATCATATGCATAGAGACGAAACATTACATAATACTAAAATGATCAAAGTTGATGTTTAACAACATCATAAGTGTGGAAACTAGAAGGGGGGTTGAATAGTTTTTATCATTTTAAAAATTAAAACTTAGATTGTCTACTTATGTTAAATTCAAGAGATATACACATATGTATATGATAGCGGTGTAATAAATAAATAAGTAAACGCGAAATGTAAATAAGTAAATATAAGAAAGATCAAACCAAAGACACGATGATTTATAGTAGTGCGGATACGAAGCTCCTCTTTTGGCCTGCTACACTCCCCTAGTACCCAACTCGAGAGTTTTTTTCACTATGTCAACAAGCTCTCTTTAGGCGGAGAAAACCGTACACGTCGCTTATACTTTTTCCGGTACTAAGCTAAATACCGAGTTCTACTTTGAGATAGAACCAATCTAACACACTACGTATTTTAAGGCCTAAAATACTAACCTATCATACACATATGATAACACAAGACAAATAGATGAAGGTAGATAAATATCACAAGTGTGATGACTCAACTATAGAAGTGATCATCATAGTCACCTATAAAAGTCATGACATGGGGAATGAGTTGGTATTTAGGATTTTGAAGTGGTAGATGAGCATCAATGAGATATCAAAAGATACGTGTCAGAAACATGTCATATGGCAAGGGAGTATTTAGTTGGTTTATGACATTAGACATGCGTTTGGCAATAAAATAGGCAAGGTTATAGGGTTGACGTGTTTGAATACAGTAGAGTAGGTGACAAGTAGAAGCCGAGAGATATTTTAAACTTTCACATAGACTTAGCACGTTTTTTCGAATAATTTATTTGAATCTCCTAAGTTGTAGCTTATGAATTTTGTTTCTTATTGGGGATTTGATATTTTTATGGCTTCCTTTGAGACACTCATTGATTTCAATTAATAGTGGGAAAGTGTGATGGGGTCCTTGAGTTTCTCGGTTATTTCTAAGAGATATAAGAGAGTAATCTTTAGAGTAGGCACATTGCCCACAATGAGGAATGACAAGAAGTTTGGCAAATATTTCAAGTATGAAAATGATTTCAATATCTTGAAACCAAAACTGAATGGAGAATGTGTGATCCTCATTTGGATAAGGTTGACACGAGAATAAAATTCTAAAATGAATCTAGGGCAGATGGTGTTGGAAATCGTTATCTAAATAACCTAATATTACATTAATATTAAATGAGCTAGGCAGCGGATATGGGCGGCATATAACATATATAATTAACACAAAAAAACATAAACAAGGAAACATACCTCTAGCAACCAAGCTAGTGCTGAATCAAAGACACTTCGAGTACACGCACGTGTGTAATAACGTGCGATCCAAACACCACTACGCGTTACTAAGATAAGAAACCTCTACGTGTATCCACACTACAAGTCAAACAATACCACCCGAATGCTAGTTCTTCAACCAACGAAGAAGTGAACACTAAAAGTAGCAAAACACATAAACCCTCTAGATGGGGTGTTTGTTTGCATCGACCAAAGAGAGAGAAGAAGAAGAAAGGGATTAAGATTATGAGCTCTAGGGTCCTCCTTATATACTAGGTGAATTTAGGGTTTACCTAAAATACATAACTTGGAGGAAAAGATAGCTCAAAACCCAATCCAACTCCCTTTGGGCTTAGGGCCTGTCGAAATCCCACGCAACACCCATTGGTGTTGACTTTTTAACTTTTCTAATATTTATGATAATTACGTTTAGTTTTCCATTAATTAAAAAGCTTTATTTGTTAATTATTCCTAACGAACTAATTAACGACCGTTAGTGTTCCATCGTTGATTCATATATTAATATAAACAATAAATATACAAATATATTATTATAAACATTAATAGAATGATATCTAAGTGTAAACATGTGTGACCCCGTAGGCTCACGTATTTCTAGCTATATAAATATCCATATGACATGAGCACAAACCAACAGATGGGTTCATCAAGATTGTACACATGATAAAGACCCATTTTGTTGAACATGGTTTTTATATTATCATGTTTGGAGGAGAATGGAAGAACTGCACGTCCTTCATAGATTCTACGAGACTCTAGATTTGCAAAGGTTTCGATCAAGTGTTGTGGTATAGAGTTTTCATTGGAGATTTTAGGCACATAACTAATTGTTTGTTGAAGTTCGTCATGAAGCATTTAAGACATAATTTCACCTATAAAGGAAATTTAAAAGACTCAATCATAAAAAAGGTGTGAAATTTGATTTCCTATGTGTGTGTTTAAATGCAAACAATGTGGAGGTGTGGTTTGCTTGACTCAAATAAAAAATAATAATAAGCAAATACAAAACACTCCTAAATTTGATATTGCTCGAACTGGATGAGTCAAAAATGCATATGAATTATGCATTTCGGATGAACATTCACGAGATCAAATGATGAGTATACAATTATTTTATAAATAAATCAAATTTTTAAATAACATGGTTGCATAAATTACAAGTATCTTGATAATAAAAGTTGTCATTTACAAATATTCATATATCAAATTTAAGGTGCAACAATGGGTATTAAGAAGTATTTTAGGCAAAGTACATTACTTAATTTTAAAGGGTTTCAAGTTCCAAAATTCTTTATACACTTTTTTTTAGTAGTAGAGATAAAAATAAGATAATATTTTTTCTTTGATAACTAGAAATACTTAGACAAAAAAATAAAAATAAAATTTGAAATGATCATAAAGGAACTAGTGAGGTTAATAAATATTAAGAGGGACATGGCTAGTAGATTTATCCCACATTTCTTGAAGAGGAAAACTTTCAAGGAAAAAAATCTATATAAGCAAAGCCCCCACCCTATTTTTAAACTTAGTTAAGCTTTAGATGCTATTAAGCATTGAGATTATAAGTTACATAAATTGTGTGTTCCTAAACAGCTTTGTTGAGCATTATAAGTTACATAATTAGTATTGTGCATTTTTTTAAAAAATTATTTTTATAATATAAACTGAGCTTTTGAGGCTCGAGCTTGATGTTAATAAATCGAGCCTATTGAATGTTCGATCTTTTATATGAGTATATTAAGCTTGGAAAGTTTAGTTTTTTTGTTTGTGAGTACAAAAAATGTTCAAAATCTTAACGAGCAGCTTCGAGCTCCAAGCTTGAACAACTATCAAATTATTCAAGTTTGAGCTCGAGCCAATTTTAAAAAGTTTATTCGAGCTCGAGCCGAGTTCGAGCCGAGTAGTAAATAAACGAGCCTAGCTTGTTTAGACCAGAACTTGACTCGGCTCGGATCGTTAACACCCCCAATTCAGCCACCGGACCCATTTGCAAAAGCTTAGATAATGCGTCTTTTGCGTCCTGCTTGATGCCCGATGCCATGAACAGTAATCCGAAAAGAAAAAAAATTCACTCATGAATAGTACCTATGAATAGTACCTATGAATAGTAATGATACGCCTAGGCCCGAGCCCAAAGCCCATTTAGCTCTTAAGGTTTTACCCTAATTAGTCTTATAAATAGTCTTGTACTCTTTTTTATTAAAATCAATCAAGTTAAAAGATCAAAACAAAATATCTCTTCTTCTTCTCTCTATTTTCTTATGGAGCTCGCACACGCTAAAAGTGGTGTCCTATCCCGATACAACCCCAAACAGGGTCGTATCAATTGGTGCTTTCATTGAGAGCTCTCATTGAGAGGGTCTTCGATTAGGGTTTCAAAAAAATATATTACTGTTCATCATATTTTTTTTACTGTTCTTCAAGTTATAGTTCGCCGGAGTACTTTTCATGGCATCAGACAGCAGCGATCGAGACGCGAAAGACGCACTATCTAAGCTCTTGCAAATGGGCATGGTAGCCGAATACCAAAATGAGTTTGAGATACTTATAAATCGAGTAACGGGGATCTCTCAATCGTTACTTACATCGTTTTATATCTCCAGACTTAAACTAGAGTTACAACGGGAACTGTGGAGATCAAGGCCTACAACTTTAGGAGAAGCCTTCTCCTTAGCCCATATCGCAGAGGCCAGGTTTGAGGAAAGTGTGAAGAATCATTTTGGATCATCAAAATATGAAGATCCGCAGGGGGCGTTATCAAAGCTGTTGCAATTGGGTATGGTTGATGATTATCAACGGGAATTTGAGAAACTCATGAATAGGGTTACAGATATACCGGACTCCTTGCTCATATCTTTCTATATCTCGGGACTCAAACTCAACCTACAACACGAGTTGTTTGTGTCGAGACCGACCACGTTGGGTGATGCATTCTCCTTAGCCCGTATCACCGAGGCTCATTTTGAAGCAATTACAGAGAAAGAGCAAAACATTAAAGAGAAAGCAGATACCACTCTATCAATGTCAAGTGAAGAAGCTTTACCTGTAGTTAAAGGGCCCTTAGATGATAGTAAAGATACCATTCTATCTTTGCGAAGTGAAGACCTCAATTTTAAGATCCAAGAAAAGGTAGTTGAATATGTGAGAGCATTAAATGTTGCACCACTTGAAGTGGTCTTTGCAGAGCCTGTTGATGAGGTTCGTGGCAAGTTTGCCGAATTTTCCAAAGATAAGGGATGTGTGCAAAAGGTACTTAGTGCAACAAAGTTACCAGAAGGTGGAAACTCTCATTCGGCATATTCTCCGTATCACCTTGAGGGCAAGGTGATTTTTAAAGGAGTGAGGAATGTTACGCCTTGGGCAGCAGATGGTGGAAGAAGGAAAAAAGTGAAGTGTTATGTCCAAGGTAGCGGAAGAGGAAAAAGGTTATTAGTCGCGGTAGCGAAAGCCGGTTCGTGATGGGTTGGGATAACCATCATACTTATCTATTGTCTAGGATATGTGTTTAGGATATGTGTGAGTCATACTAGGAAAGTGTCAAAAGTCAATGTTTTTTAGGAAAGTCAATCAAGATTTCTTTTCAAGACAACACCTTGAGGGCAAGGTTGTTTTGAAGGAGTGAGGAATGATACGTCTGGTCCCGAACCCGAGGCCCATTTAGCTATTAGGGTTTTACCCTAATTTGTCTTATAAATACTCCTGTACTCTTTTTATTAAAATCAATCAAGTTAAAAGATCAAAACAAAATATCTCTTCTTATTCTCTCTATTTTCTTATGGAGCTCGCACACGCTAAAAGTGGTGCCCTATCCCGATACAACCCCGTACAGGGTCGTATCAATTGGTCCTTTCATTTAGAGGGTTTCGATTAGGGTTTCCAAAAAAAAGTTACTGTTCATCGGTAATTTTTTTACTGTTCTTCAAGTTACTGTTCGCTGGAGTACTTTTCATGGCATCAGACGGCATCGATCGGGACGCGAAAGACGCAGTATCTAAGCTCTTGCAAATGGGTACGGTAGCCGAATACCAGAATGAGTTTGAGATACTTGTACATCGAGTAACGGGGATCTCTCAATCGTTACTTACATCGTTTTATATCTTCGGACTTAAACTGGAGTTACAACGGGAACTGTGGAGATCAAGGTCTACAACTTTAGGAGAAGCCTTCTCTGTAGCCCGTATCATCGAGGCCAGGTTTGAGGAAAGTGTAAAGAATCATTTTGGATCATAAAATTATGACGATCCGCGGGGGGCGTTATCGAAGCTGTTGCAATTGGGTACAGTTGATGATTTTCAACGAGAATTTAAGAAACTCATGAATAGGGTTACGGGTATACCGGACTCCTTGCTCATCTTTTTCTATATCTCAGGACTCAACCTCAACCTACAACACGAGTTGTTGGTGGCGAGACCGACCACGTTGGGTGATGCATTTTTCTTAGCCCGTATCACCGAGGCTCGTTTTGAAGCAATTGTAGAGAAAGAGCAGAACATTAAAGAGAAAGCAGATACCACTCAATCATTGCCAAGTGAAGAAGTTTCACCTGTGGTTAAAGGGCCCTTAGATGCTAGTGAAGATACCCTTCTATCTTCGCAAAGTGAAGACCTCAATTTTAAGATTCAAGAAAAGACAGTTGAATATGTGAGAACATTAAATGCTGCACCGCTTGAAGTGGTCTTTGCAGAGCCTGTTGATGAGGTTCGTGGCAAGTTTGCCGAATTTTCCAAAGATAAGGGATGTGTGGAAAAGGTACTTAGTGCAACAAAGTTACCAGAAGGTGGGAACTCTCATTCGGCATATTCTCCGTATCACCTTGAGGGCAAGGTGATTTTTGAAGGAGTGGGGAATATTACGCCTTGGGCAGCGGATGGTGGAAGAAGGAAAAAAGTGAAGTGTTATGTCTAAGGTAGAGGAAGGCGGAAGAGGAAAAAGGTTATTGGTCGTGGCAGCGAAAGGCGGTTCGTGATGGGTTGGGATTACCATCATACTTATTTATTGTCTACGATATGTGTTTAGGATATGTGAGTCGTATTAGGAAAGTGTCAAAAGTCAATGTTTTTTAGGAAAGTCAATCAAGAGTGCTTTTCAAGACAACACCTTAAGGGCAAGGTGGTTTTGAAAGAGTGATGAATGATACGCCTTGGCCCGAGCCAAAACCCATTTAGCTATTAGGGTTTTACCCTAATTTGTTTTATAAATACTCTTGTACTCTTTTTATTAAAATCAATCAAGTTAAAAGATCAAAACGAAATATCTCTTCTTCTCTCTATTTTCTTGTGGAGCTAGAAACATTAATGCATAAATACGTTTCCAACTTTCCGTACATTAAAACTAGAAACATTAATGCATAAATATGCAGAAGCAATCACAAACAGCCTCCCGATCTTCCGATATTGTTTGGAACCCTTCAGCTTTTCTAATATTTTCCAATTCGATAGTAACGTCCTTCATCTCTGGCCTCTTGCTTGGATCTGTGTTCCAGCATCGTTCCATTAATCTAGCTAACGATCTTGGACAATCTAGCGGTATGCTTGGTCTCAGTTCCTGTAATCAAAACATAATAAGTTTACATACTAGAGATAAAAACATTCATACATATATAAGTACTAGTAGTTAATTACCTTGTATATATCCGATGGGATGTTTTCTAAATCATATGTATACGCCATGTCACAATATTGTATTTCCCACAAGCAAATCCCAAATGCATACACATCGCATTTATGCGAGTATTGCTTTTTGCTTAGAACCTACAATCATTACAAATTCATTAGTATCAGAATTATAACAACGTGTATGGGAGTTAAACGAGTTATAATTTAAAATTTGAAATCATACATACCTCTGGAGCCATATATCCAAGAGTCCCAACTTCTCCACTTTTCATGTAGAGTGGTTCGACTACAGATTCTCCAAAATCAGCAAGTTTGATCAATTTTTTGTCGTCCATAAGCATGTTTTCCGGCTTCACGTCACGATGAATTATTTTCTCAGAATGAAGGTAACTCAACCTAGAAATAAAACCAAGTACTTCATTAGTATTTGCTTTAAGACACATTAAGAATGAAGAAGGTCATTGCATACCCTTTAGCAATATCAAGAGCAAACCGAATGACGATTTTCAATGGCAACTTCTTTTTTCTGTTCTTTTCCAAGTACGATCGAAGTGAGCCTCCTTTCAAATATTCAGAGACGATACAAAAGTCACTTTCTGTTTTCGATTTCTTGTTCTTTTGCTTGGAATCTGTCTTCATGGACATGGTTGCTCCAATCATCTGAAATTTATACGGTAATTAGACCTTATACTTTGCATGCATGTATACATAGTTTTTTAACAGCCGCCATTTTTTAACAAACGAAACACAAAACAAACTACAAACAAGCCACAACCGCACCTTATGGTCTACAAGATACATAAACAAGAAGGAGTATATAAAATGGATACAACTAACTTAACCAAACAAGCTAGCGCCAACAGACTCCAATCCAACATCAGTGCCCCAAAGCGGATCCCGAAACCCACGCCTTAACTAAAACACTCCCCAACTAAAACAACAACCCAAGCCTTCATCAATGCTAATAGATATGTATATCTTATTAGTTCTAATTATATATACAAAGTATATATCCTGGTTCAAATCTTTCATCCATCCCCTTTGTTATATATATGGATCTTTATGAATATGATTTTAATCCCTTATATTGTTCCATGTACTCTATATTAAATATAGGTATAGCTATACATACCTTGGTTACATTTGGATGATTAAGATTTTTCCATAATCCAACTTCTTTTATGAGATCATTCTTCATACGCTCCATTGGAACTCTATTTTTCTTATCACCAAAATCAAGAACTTTCACTAAAACACAAAAACAATCAAAATATCAAACCACAAAATTATAAAGAAGTTGGATATATATAAAAAAGAAAGATTACCTGCAACTGTTTGACTATGGTACGAGCCCTTGTGAACGACACTAGATGTTCCACGTCCAATAACTTTGCCAAGAAGGAGCTTAAGAGGATCGATCGTTTCCACCCATTGTTGTTGTTGAACTAGGAGGTCATGATGAGATTGCATGTCGACTGGTGTGTTATTATCTCTAAAGTTGAAGGTTTTGAATAGGCTGTATTTGTTGGTTATAATTTTATATATATATACCTGCACGCACGATTATACTATCATCTAAGTAAGTATCTACTTATTTTACTTTTAATTTGGATGTTAAATTCTTCAAATTATTATATTTTATTAATTATACTTTATATTATACAAAGTAAAAATTTCCAGCTACGTTTTATGTATGTACCAGTCCAACCGGATTTGGTTTAAGGCTTAAAAGATAAATTTAATATGTTTGTCACATAAATATAATACTCCTATTAGATTTGATGCCCGTTCGATAGACGAATAGCTACATAAAGTTCATATATAAAAAAGTGTAACTAGTCAATACACTGTAAGAAGATAGAAAACCCCGTAGGTTATGATATATTATTTCACCACTATTTATAGATACAAATATACAGGCTTGAGCCCAAGATGATAATGATACAGCTAGGAATATTAAATGTACAACTAATGAATGACTAATCCTATAATCATACCAAACATAAGAGTCAACTATGACTCACTAATATTATCAACTAATAGTAATTACTTTGACTAACATTTATCCTCTAATACTATGGTAATAGAGGTTCATTTTAGCTACCATTAGTAATAATCTGTTTCGTACAATACATAATTTCCTATTTCTGTTGAT